>PVHX01001111.1:0-228739 GCA_004024805.1 Geosciurus inauris | reverse complement strand
GACGTTCTGAATTGATTGAACTCAACATTCTCTCCAAACTTGTTGGCGTGAATGGATTGCATCAGGTCCTGGCAGGGAAAAACATTCTCTGCCTTCAGCCGGCGTAATGTCTCAATATAAAACTGAGCTCTTGTCTCCCCTTGGGCACCAAAATAATTTAAAATATGTCCTAATATTTCTCTGACGACTCAATTTTCAGCTTCTGTCAAAACTATGTGGGTTTCCTTCCAAATATGGGTTGAGCAAATTCATAATCGGGAGAAAGGCTCTGTCCGATCTCGGCGGGAAGCGAAGTGATCAAGGCAAAAAACAGATGGGAAGATTTGTAAAAATAAAATCCACCCTAAAACTGTGTGAAGATGAGATCTTTCTCTTTATAACCGTCACTATCTAAGTGTATCGACTGATGAGATTTTTGGAGAAGGCCAGGGCTCGAGAGCTCTGCTGTGTATCTGACAGGACCTGCTTGTATATGTCTAATATAAAGAACATTTCCTGCAGAGATTCCGGGGCGCTGCTCCTCTTTCTAATGCTCCTTAGCAGATTTGCTGTTATTAGACATGTAGATTTGTTTGATAGTTAAATTACGCTTCCTCACTGCCATGTTTTCGAGAACTAATCTGTTAAATTATCTTTTGATGCCTATTTACATGGAAGGGAAAAGTGGGTTATCGATTATATAAACATATAAATATTAATGCATTTGTTCGCTTCGCAAAAAAAAATACTCAGCCAAAAAAAAAAAAACACAGAAGAAGAACAGAAAGACAAGTGAGCAGTGCACACATATCTCAGGATTTTGCAAATAATATTGAACGGACAGCAACTGCATTTAGGGACTGGAACAATAAACGATGCATGATAAATCAATAAATGCGAGCTGCGAGTCTGCTCGGAATATGAATTCAGGCTCCCGGTTCTGCGTGTGCATTCTTTAATTTTGAAGTATATACACTAGTACGTGTTTACAATGCTGATGGACGCCAAGGGCGCTCTCAAATGATAATGTGTTTATATAACCCAGCGCTACAGGAATAATATACCGACTCCTACCCCACCCCCATCCCCTCCCCCGCCAAAAAAAGGGAGGGGAGCTTCCTCAATAATAGTTTGAAACTGAAAAAATCCATTTGCAAACTAGTTAAATACAAACAGAAATTAAGCTGTTGAAAACCGGGGGCATGAACCGTAAGACAATAAAGGCTTTAAATGTGTATATTTATTGTTCTGGAGCCCTGGAGCATTGCGAGGTTTGCATGCACGGCTATTATGCAAACACAGAGAAACTTAAGAGCGACAGAACAAGGAACAGGCAGAGACTGCAAAGCCTTCGCTCGCTCCGACCCAGCTGCCGGTCCTCCGCCAGGCTAGATTGCATTTTCGCAGTGTTGATGTAAAATGGTGTACTCGCTTCCCCCACGTTCCCCCACGTTCCCCCACCCCTTCCCCGCTCTCCTCCCACTCTTCCAGCAACACCCCCCCGCTCCGCGATTTTATTATATTGGCACCAATCTTCCCAAAGTGGGTCTGGCATGCTAAAAAAGTAAACATGTACTATATGGGGAATAAGGTCTGTATAGTATGACAGTTGAAACTTGATCTGTGATAAAATTACAGGATGTTGAAATTACTAGTAAGCTATTTTTAACGCTTTCGCAACGTTTCACCTCTAGTCACAGCATCTAGTTGAAACAGGATTACTTTAATGAAAATTATATTCACATGGCTGAAGTTAATATACCCAGTAGAGCACAAATGCCTCATATTCAGTGACTTGAGGTGGAAAGACCCTCTGTGTGTATTTTATGCCTTTTCATAATGTCTGCGTCCTCTGCAGTAAGAATTAGGGCACTTAACATTATCTAAACCACATTTTTGATTCAGAACATGGGGAAGTAATAAAAGGCAAGATCTATCTCGTTTCTATACACAGAGATAAACGAAAGAAAATGGCAGATCCTCCAATTACAATAAGTAATAAAAGCCCACGCCAAAGAGCCAGTATTCTGAAAGCTATCGAAAACTATTTTAATAATTTAAAGTAATATCACAACTCTCCACCATGGAGGACAACAATGTAACAATTCAGTCTCCCATCTTTTGCATTAGCCAAATTATGACTTGCACATCACTCTTTAATTATCTTCCTTTAAATTTCATCTGATCTTCCTATTTTATAAACATGGGTTACAAAGAAATTACAGCTCTCTAGCCCTCTCTCTTTTTAACTTTATGATGCATACTGCAGACGTTTGATTAGAATAACCCATTTTGTTCATTTTTAACCTATGAATGGACATGACTGAAGGGTATTTTATATTTTTTTAAAATACATGACATATGCCTCAGGCTTCTGTTAGTCTCTGTCCTGTTAGCATAAATATATACATCCAGTTCAAGAAATCCTATATTAAAAAACTTGAGTTGCAGTATTTTGACAAGATCTTATTTGAGATCGACTCTGAGTCAGTTTCCTGTATGACCAATGCAGCAGCATTTATGCAGGAAACCTCAACAGAATGCCTGAGGGTATCCCTCGATTATATATTAGATCTCTCTCTTAAAAATACACAGCTCTTTACAGCATCTAAGCAACTTCTGCTGTCACTGGTGCTGTAAGTCTTTAAGTGTCTGTAACCGACTTAGTCTAATTAGAAATCCTGTTTCAGTATCTCTTCAAGGTAGGCACTGAACTAGCTGCATGCTGCCTAATCTCTCGGATAAGGTTTTTGAGATGTTAACAATTATAGGGACCTGGGTTTGAATGTTTTTGAATATCTGCATTCTTGTAATCAGAAGAATGCTAAATTTCAAAACTGAATCACAGGGTTATCTTTCCCCTGTTTTTACAGCACCATGAGCATTCCCATGAACATAAACAATCTAATAAATCAAACCTGGTCCCAATACTGTGAATGGCTTTTAAAATTACAGATCACAATAGTGATACCCCCCCTCAAAAAAAAAAAAACCTCCCCTGTTTTGCCTCTTCTTTAATGCGATGCTTGATAGGCACCTGTAAATTATCTGTGTAGCAAATATCCATACAAAGAAAGTTTCAATTAAGATAAGGAGATTGTATTGAAACAGTTCTTTGAAGTAATGTAGTTAATAGCCTGTTTGATTTCTGCTTGTGAGAGAGTAATAACGTGGATTCAAGGCTCCATCAATCACAGAGCAGATGTAAGACTTGAGACACCGACACCCAGGGGAATAGAGGCAAACTCCTGCAGTGCAGGGTCCCTGGGCTAATGTAAAGTAAATACTCATAAACAGATTGAATGTTGTAAGAAGACAATCCATTCAGGACAGTTATAATCATGAAAGCAACTGCTTTATTTATCTATAAAAAAGCTTGTAGCTGGGACTTGCTGTGTATAAAAGAGGAGGTGGAGGGAAACAGTATATTTTATATGACTATTTCTGGGATCTTTTCTTGTATTGAAACACAGGAGCCTATCTATACCCATACATCTATGTTCCTGCTGTCTTAATAGCCAGAAATTAAACTCTGTTTTAAGTTATCTGATATATATAAAAGATAAAAAATTAAAAAAATCATTTCAGCCCTCAAGGGGGAGAGGGAGCAGGAACACATTATTCAATGTCTGTGAATCGTTTCATTAAAGATCAGGAGGATTAAGTTAGTTCCAAAAACCAGCAGTGACATAATTAGGCAGCTTGGACTATAATAAACAGGATCATAAAAAAAAAAAAAAAAGTACAGTTTGAAGAAAGAAGGCGACCATTTCGAAAATGCAAAATCTCTCAGCGAACCCCTGGGCCTCCCCTCCCCCAAATTGCAAAAGACAACTGAAGCATTTTTGACCTTGGCTACAATAATACTTCATGTTTTAGCACTTTAGTCAGCATTTTATCTACTAATTGCTACACACTACCGCATGTGGCTCGAATCTGCCACTGCAGCTTTCTTTCATTGGTGAGCGAATTGCTTGATAAAGACTGGGAATTCAACCTGGCTGTTTCCTTTCTTGCTCCCCCTCCCCGCCCCTCCCCCCCTTTTTTCTTTCCTCTCTCAGCTAGAAGCCGCTAATTTTTCCAGAAAATACCACGCGGATCAAAACAGGGACGGTGAATGGTTTCCTAATGTCCTTCCATCGGCTAAAGCTCCGATGCAGGGGTACTTTGATGATCCCTAGGCAAAAAGGAGGGCAGGGTGGGGGCAGCCCGAACAAGTGGGAAGAAATATGGGAGACGTGGACTGTTGCCTGACTTGATGCTAGGTGATTCTGAACGCTGGTTCCTTAGGTAGTCCGTTGCTGGTTCAAATCCGAGGGTCTCCAGGCTGCCCATCTGGGAACCTTGGGCTGTCCCCTTGGTCGCTTTCCCCTCTTGCTTGGTCAAGAAGTGGGAGTCCAAGGGATAGCCCTAGATTGTGCAGACTGATGCGTGGATTAAACAGCGAGCACTGTCTGAGGGCCAGCCACCTGGTCCCATCCCCCTCGAAGCCTGGCGCCATCGTAAGCAGTGGGGTGGGTGGGTGGCGATATTAATAAGGCGGCCTCCAGCAGAGCAGGATCATCAAGTCTTAGAGCAACAAGTCTATTGGTTTGAAGGAGGATAAACCGGGTTATACAGGTCATTGCTTTCCAGGAGACATCTAGTGGTCAAAGGTTGAGCTACATCTTAAATTTGGGGCTCCAATTTGTCGTCAGGCTCTGGGGCTGTCGTGGGGGGTGGGACTGTAACTCAGATATGGTAGTTTCAGAAGGATAAGGATGGCAGCAGATTTCTCATGGACTTGAAGCCAGACCCAAAAGTATCGCAGGGAACTTGAAGAAAGGGATCCTCGGGGGAGGGGTCATGTATGGCCTTTTGTGTGCACTGGAAGCCCCAACATCCTCTGCCCACAGTACAGATGGAAACTTCCTATCTTACCTTGATTTTCCTCTTGATCTGAGATTAATCAAGTATTCAGGGAAGTTGGATTAAATTCACCCAAGTCATTTCCAGTTACAATAGTAATGCTGAGTCTGTTTGTTTTTTCTAATTTGTTTGTAAAGTAAAGCCAAGTCCCACTCTCTCACCCCAATCACAAACATACTCGAACACCCCTTACTTTCAACAATTCATTGCCTTTGAATGCCCTTGACATTTATGAGTTACTTAGTTTAGAAATAACTAAGCTTCTTTTAAAAAAAAATTGTGTGCACTGCAGGGGTACACTGCAGGAGTACATATATGACTTTTGCTAAATTGTAACCTTGTCCCTCCTTCTGGAATGTTGTACCATTGCATCTCAAATGGCAGGGTGCTGGCAGAAAGGGTAGTGGTGACTCACAGTCTCCTTGTTCTTCAGACTCATTTGTGATCCACATATTAATAAATAATTCCATCAAACTGACCCCCAGCATGGTATTAAAGAAATTGCTGGGAACAACTATCTTAGGTCATACTACAAACAGAGGTCCCAGGCATCTGAGGTTATTAAAACATCTTGCCATACCTGATTTTTAAAAAAGAAGACAAGAAAATGTACAGACATGGAGTCTTGGCTCCACTGGGGGATTGTATATTGCCTACTAAAATTTTCTCTGTGCAGTTTCAAATAGACGTTAATGATGCCTTGTATTTGGTGATTTACAACTTAAAATTGCTTGACAAACATTAAGTAACTCATTATTTAGAAGCAGAGTGGGTATGGTGGGTAAATCACTAGACTGAAAGTCAAGGGAGCCATTCTTCACTGATTTTCTATGTCTCTGTCCCTAGCTGTAATTATCTGCAAGACTTAAACCCTAATTCTGGCTTTGTTGAAATTTCTCAGATAATTGTGGCAAAATTATCCAGACTGGTCATCTATGTTGTGGCAGCCCCTTATGCTGGTTGGTCAACCAAACCCATGGGAGCGCCAGCAAGTCCCTTAGCTGACTCCACCTACATTTTGCCATGTTACAAACCGATCATTTTATGACTTATTATTGCAGGTTGAAATATATAAATGTGGCAATTCACTAATGATGTAAAGAAATCAGTGTATTTCAGGAATAATAACATAATACTAAGAATGAGATTAATTCAGTACTCATTTTTAATAAGCTTTGACCAAAATAAAATTGGGTGGGATTTCCACAAAGGTCAGGGACCAGATGAATCTCCTCAGGGCTTACACAAGACAATTCTAAGGAAGTGTGGGGATTAGTTCTGTGGACTCCCCATAGCTGATTATTATATTTTAGGACTTTTGCAAGCCAGCTATTGAACACATCCATTATTAAATATTAAGTGATATAAACTCACAATTAAATAAATTATGCTAAAAAGCAAAAGTAATACACACTAAAAACTCATCAATGTCTAATTATTTTACTATTGTATACAATCTTAAGGTTATTTTTATTGTTTTATTTTTGTGTTCACAATAGTATAAAACAACATGCTAACCCTACTGCATGTCTCCTCTGTGTTCGCTGATATCATACTGGCATCCTTAAAATTGGCCATGGTGACACTGTTTGCACAATGGGACTCAACAGACATTAAATGAGGGATTTATGGCTTTGTTGATTGTTTAGACTTAAGTGATGGAAAAATGTAGACTTTTTATATATTTTTTAGATATTGATGGACCTTTATTTTATTCACTTATTTATATGCAGTGTTGAGAATTGAACTCAGTGCCTCACACATGCTAGGCAAGTGCTCTGCCACTCAGCCACAACTCCAGCCCCTTAATAATCTTGGTGGATAAATTTTAAATCCTGATTCGACTGGGCCGTGGGATGCACACATATTTGATTAAGCAATGTTGGGTGTGTCTGTGAGGGTACTTCTGAATGAGATTAACTTTTAATTCAGCAGACTGAATAAAGCAGATTCTTCTTCTTAATGTAGGTGGGCCCCACCCAAACAGTTGAAGTTCTGACTAGAACAAAAATACTAAGAGGGAACTCATCCTACCTGACTGCTTGAGCTGGGCATTGGTCCTTTTAGGCCTCAGACTCAAACTAAAACCTTTGCTTTCCTGATTCACAGGCCTTTGAATTTGTACTGGATGTATATATCAGCTCTCCTAAGTCTCCAGATGGGCAAGTGAAGATGTTGGGGTATCTTGGCCTCTATGATCAATCATGTGAGTCACTTCTTTATAATAGATCAGCTTTTCCCCATGCACACACATACACACAAAGATATATATGTATATGATTATTTTATTGATTGTTTCTATGAAGAATCCTGACTGATACACAGATTAAACATAAAAGCATGTCAAAGTCTGTTGCCAAATGTGTTGTGAAGAACATGAAAAAATTGAGGAAATATTTGACAGCTATTTTCTAATATTAGCAAAGAAGTTGCTCATGATATTGATGAAAGAGTGAAACTCTGGGATACATCTTTGTTTTTTCACTTTCATCCTACTCTTTATTAGGAATGAAACCATAAAGCAACATTCAAGTTGGTACTACAATCACTTATTAATTGTGTTCATAGGTTAGTCATGGATACAAAAGTTCAGCAAATAGTAACAAAAACATTTTATGACAGCAAACTGGCTATATGAAACTCAAGGAAGAGGGCTGTATATTTTATCATTATTTGCACATTTATGCTATACTTCCTGTATAACAATAAAATGTATAATAAACTTATGAACACAGTATATATAAGTATTTAACTAGATCTAGATAGATACACACATAATTCTAAATATCTAGATCCAGAGAAACATACATATATAATCAAACACATACATACATAATTTTTTAAGGTGAAGAACTACTTGTTTAATGTTTAGAAGCCCATCACTAGCTAGAGGTAGCCTTAAGCGTGATGTGCTAATACTAACTTCTACAGTAGCAATCAGCAAACCATTTTCCACTACCTGCTTTTATACTATCCACAGGCTAAGAACATGTCTCACATTTTTAAATGGTTAAAGATTCACTAGAAAAAGCCGAGTGCAGTGGCTCAAGCCTGTAATCCCAGCACTTAGGGAGGCTGAGACAGGAGAATCGCGAGTTCAAAGCCAGCCTCAGCAACGGCGAGGCACTAAGCAACTCAGTGAGACCCTGTCTCTACATAAAACACAAAATAGGGTTGGGGATGTGGCTCAGTGGTCAAGTGCCCTTGAGTTCAATCTCCAGTGCCAAAAAAAAAAAAAAAAAGATTCACTAGAAGAATAATGTTTGTGGCATATAAAATTATATGAAATTAAAATTTCATTGTCCATAAATACATTTTATTGGCAATGTAGTCCTGCTCTCTGATTTTTGTATTCTCTATGGCTGTTTTTGCACCAAAATGGCAATAGTTGAGTAGTTGTAACAGAAACACGATGGCTCTGAAAGCCTGAAATATTTACTGTTTTGCCCTTTGCAGTAGAAATTTGCTGATTCCTGTTGAAAATATATTCGTACATTCCTTGGCTAGTAGTTGTAGACTAGACCAAATAATCTTCCGAACTCTTTTCTTGCCATTGGCTCTAGAAATACTTCCTTGGTAAGCAGAGAAAATGGAATACTCAGAATTATATGGGAATCAAACTTTTGACTCAATGTCAGGGAGAGAGACCATGCCATCACAAAAGCCAAAATGAAGCATCAGGTTGGTTTGTGTTCCAACCACTTGGATGGTAGTGCCTTTCTTCCTTGCTGCTTGTCCTAAAGCACCGTATAATTACGTTGGGTGTTGTTAAATATTTATCGAATTTTCTTGTCCAATGTGGTTCAGTTACTGCATGTCTGTGTGTGTGATGGGACCCTTCAGGATTAAAGGTGCTATATAAATAGAAGATTATTTTATGACTTGTTATCACAGGCTGAATTATGTAACTGTGATGATTCACTAATGCTTTATCAATGCATATATATGAGAAACTAGACTGCATCATCTTGCTATTTGAAACTAAAATCATTTGTTTTTTTAAATGCCCAATCAAAAAAATTTTTTAAATGAGGAAAAACAGTGGAGGAAAAAAAAAAAACTCCTTTAATGCAATACTTCAGCTGAAAGTTTAATGACACAAAAGGCAGGCAATTCAAAGTTACAGTTCCCACAGCAACTGTAACTCTGCTATATAGCACATTTAGGCATAGATTTCACAGCATGTACTGCAATACAAAATACTCCACACTGGGCATGCAAGGGGGCAGAGTTATGGTTGCTATGGGTACCACGACTTTGAATTTTCAGATTTTTGGAGAGTTTAAATTCTCAACCAGACCATCACATTAATAGTTCATTTTTTTTTGCATTGAAAATAATAAAGGTTGTATCACTGTTTCCACTGTCAACCCCATCTCCAGCTCAGTCCACTGGTTAGTATAAATACCTACCCAAACATATTCACCCTACTTGCTAAAATTAAACACATGACCTCAGTCCAGGGAGTATTTTAGTTTGCAAATTTATATGCGATGACTTTCACTGGATTAACTAAATTTACTCTCTCGTCCTTTCTCAAAATCACCAATAAATTCAAATTAACCCTTGCAGCATTCTGATGTATTTTATCTGTTATTCATAGGCTGAGAGGATATGATAATCACATTCATTGTATATGAATGTGTAATATATGTATTTATCATTTATACTCTACTTCCAAAAAGAACTTGAGATAGTTAACCACATGGATTTATTTATTCATTTATTGTTTGAACACACTGTGCAATTTAATGTCTTTATGCAAATGGTCTCAGAACCCTTTCCACTTTTAAAAATGGTTTTGGTGGGGATGCCTGTACCTAAAAATACCAGTACACAGGTATAGATCTCTCCATATTAGAATTAAAATTGAAATATTAAAATTATTTGTTCATTAACTCACTTTAAAGTAACGATAATAAACCCATTGCATGTTGGGAACAATTGTTATGGAAAAAACCCTGTTTTTTCCAAAATGATCAAACTTCATGAGAAGAGATATAATTTTACATTTTTTACAAATCTTTTTAATGGAAAATAGCTAGATTCTCATAGCTACTTCTACATTCAATCTGTTGTGTATTGCAGGCCACAAGGTTTCTGGGAAACTTCACCATACTTTTGTGAGAGAATAAGAATTAAAAAAGCAAATAATGTCTTGGCATTATTGTGATCATTGTTTTGAAACTGTGGACCACCCGAAATTATCTCAGAGATTCCCGCAGGTCCCAAGACCACACTTTGAGAACTAGCATTGATGCATTGCTCGTGCTATTATTCTAAGCATATGCTTCCTTCTTATCTGCAGGAAAACTCCTATCCATGTTCCAAGGCATTAGGATGAATTGCTCCCTTACCTGTGTTTTTACAGTACTTTATACATATGCCAGTCAGACCATTATGTGGCATTATGATTGTATGTTTAAATGTCTGTAGTTATTAGATTATGCGTTTATTAAAGGGGAACCATTTCTTATACCCTTTTTTTTTCTAATTTCCTAACAAGGTACCTGGCATTTTATATGTATGGATTGTAAGAACTCAATTCAATGCATAATAAGAATAACTCTCATTTGTTGAATCTTTAACATGTTAGAAACTATATAACTGTTTCAAATTTAATCCTTGAAATGATGCTGTGAAGTTGGCACTATTATTTTCTTTCTTTTTTCTTTTTTTTGGTACTGGGATTTGAAACCAGGGTTGCTTAGCCACTGAGCAACATCCCCAAACCTTTTTATTTTTTTATTTTGAGACAGGGTCTCCCTAAGTTGCTGAGGCCAATCGCAGATTTTGCAATCCTCCTGCCTCAGCCTCCCGAGTGACTGGTATTACAGGCCTGTACAACTGTGCCCAGGTTATTTCATATTTTTTGAATGAGGAAACTAAGGCTTGCCTAAGGTTCAGTGACTAACATGTGACAGACCATGATGGGTCTAACATCATGCCCATAATATAGGAAATACTAAAAATTAAGGAGCAGAGTCTTGCCTTAAAGACATTTATAATCTACTTTGGGAGACAAAACATACTGTACAAATGAAAGGCAAATAACCATATAAAAGTTAGCTAGCCAGGCGCGGTGGTGCATGCCTGTAATCCCAGCACTTTGGGAGGCTGAAACAGGAGAATTGCGAGTTCAAAGCCAGCCTCAGCAATGGAAAGGCGCTAAGCAACTCAGTGAGACCCTGTCTCTACATAAAACACAAAATAGGGCTGGGGATGTGGCTCAGTGGTCCCGTACCCCTGAGTTCAATCCTCGGTACCAAAATAAAATAAAATAAAATAAAGTTAGCTAACAGTAGACCATGAAGATCATAATTAAAGCAGTGTCTACTTAGTAGAAATGGCTACTTACCCAGTGTATTATTTAGATTCAAACTTTTGGAGAATATTTATCTCTTGGCAAACTCGTGTTTTAGAATACACACCAAACAAATATGTATGTATTTACAAGTTATAGATTCACTCTTGCACTGTTACAGGTGTCCTAATATACACAAAGATATTAATTATAAGGGAATTTGATGGAATGAGGTTATTTGTGTGTGTGTGTGTGTGTGTGTGTGTGTGTGTGTAAGTTTTTCAGAATGCTGGTAAATTATGAACCCTACTTTAGAAAAAATTCATCTTGATGAGTGGTACACAACTTGGGCTGAAAATTAGCTAATCTGAAGAGTTTTTAAGATGTTATGCTGGAATTCCACCCATCACCACTCTAGCTAAGGACTGTGGCCCCATCCAAGGAGATTGGTGGATTATAGCCAGAAAAGGTGATATCAAAGGCTGCTTTGATATTTTTATGTAGAAATATTGAAAAGGTTTGTTTGTGAAGTTGGGCAAGTTTATTTTTATGCATTCCCCCTCATCTAAGTCCATGCTGCCATTTGATGTTTTGAAGCAGTGCCTATTTGGAATGTGCCTGGCTTGACAATGTTTGGGGATGAGGAGCCCTGAGTTGTACTCTGTGCCTTGCTGAGGATTTTTGCTAAGACTTTGGGTAGTTTTCAATAATAGTAATATAGAGGTGATGATTTTCAGTTGTCACAAAATATTTAGTTTCAGGAAAGTATATTCTTGGAGTTAACATATAGGCCCACAAAGAGAATCATGAAATATTTTGGAAGACATCTTTTAGAATAGCATCCTTGCCTTACATATGAAGAAACTGAGACCCAGAGATCCTAAATGGAGCCAGATGATTATGTAGGACGAAGCCCTGAGAAGAAAGGTTTAGGATCTTGTCTGGTGGAGGAAGAAGGTGTTGATTGTCATTAGATCACTGGTTCTTAAATATATGCTATGTAATTCCATCTTAATAAATGCCTCAGGCCATTGTTGGACAGGTTATATGAACAGAATAGGGTAGAAGAGTGGTGGCTTCTCCATCCGTAGCTGACTGAATCAACACAGGGTTGGGTTTGAACACCTTTAAACAGACTACATAGAGATTTCCAAATTCCCCAAACTAGAAAGCCTCCTGAACTTCCCAGGCTTGAGTCTGTTTTGACTGTAGTGATCTAGAATCTTCTCTGAGAATGAGGAAGTTGAAATAGGTTAGCTCTGGAGTTCTTTTTGACCCTCTATGAAACTTCTGGGGATGTGTGTATTTCTAGGTAGTGTCACCCAAACCTGAGGACACCATCAGAGCACAAAATTGGGTTCTAATAATTCCCTGCTGTGCTGCATAATGGGGGGAAGAATTTTGTAATTTGCATTTGAGAATAGAGCTTGGACCCATGGAACTCTGGGGAAAATGTAGACATACTTTACCATGGCTACTCAATATGGATTATTGTAGGTGAAAGACAGCACAATATGGGAGCTGCTGGACCCAAGGGAACATTGTCAGTCGTCCACCAAGAAAACATCACATTGATGCCTTATCAAGGCTTAAATTGAGTTTCCTGTAATGGAAAGCAAAGCATGGAACCATTTCTGTTCCTTACTCTTTAGAACACATGAAAATATTGAAAAGGTTCAAATGTGGGTGCTACTGTGACACTTTATATCCCTCTGTGCGTTTGTTTATGTCATTACTTCTTCTGGATATCCATCTTGCCCTTTCACCACATTCATCTAAAGAAGTCTAATGCACCAAGTGAAAAATGGACAAACAGAAACAGTAGTTCAATATCCTAAGTGCTCACTTAGCAATAAGCATGACTGTTGTCCCCATTTTAATAAAGATGTGGAGGCACAGAGGATAAGACTGAATCCAGAGGCAGAGCAGATTCAGACAGGCAGTCAGTCTTAGAGTCTGAGCTCTTAACACCTTTTCCAGCTCTTTGACCTGCTGTCAAGAATGTTACAAAAGAAAATATTCAAATATTTGTTGAATGAATGTATTATAAATTTTCATGATTACTTTTGATAAAAATTACACTAGAAATAAAATTATATTTTGACTTACCAAATTGGCAAAGATTTTAAATAGTAGTTAGTGTTTGGGTGGAAGTGAGAAAATGGAATTTGCCCAGCTGGTGAAAGAGCCAATTCGTGCAGTCCTTTTGAAAGACAATTTGGCAGTATAGGATATAATAAGTCCTTTGACACAGTGGACCCTCAGGCTCAGAAATTACACTTCTATGAATTAATCCTAAGGAAAATTTTGGTTCACTTCATATACACACAGAACAAGATGTATAAAATGTATACCAGAATATCATTTAAAAAATCACAGAGTTGAAACAGCCTAAATAATTGACTACAGGGGGATTGGCTAAATAAATCATGGCACAATTCTAATAAGAAAAAATAGGCAGATATTAGGAATGTAATAGAATCATGTTTACTGACTTAAAAAGATGTTCAAAAAAAGTGTTAAGATTAAAAAGGAAATATTTTTGTACTGAAAATGTAAATTAATGTCAATAATATAATTAAGGCAAATACAAATTTTTTCATGCTTTTTGGAAGTTTCAATTTTCCTACAATATATTACTCATGATCTGCATAAAAAGAAGAAAAATGCTAGAACTTCCTTGCCTGAGCCATTAGAGAACTTTTTGCATGTGTGCAAATAAGCAACAACTCTAACCAGAGCAAGTTTAAATTTAAATTAATAGCTAACATTTATGGGGCACTCATTATGTGCTAGTAGAACTGTTAACTATTTTGAATAATTTCTTTTCATTCTTACAACTCTTAATGATGTGAGCACTCTCCATCATCCCTTTTACAGCTGAAGAAACTGCAGCACAAAGAGAGTGAATAACTTGCCCACATTCACTGAGGAGGAGGCAGCTTCTAAGACGATGTGAATAATTTGTAAGATTCAGAAATAAAGGAATAAACTTGCCCCTTGGGTGTTAAGGCAACCATCTCTTGGGGGTAGGAGCATTAAGCAGATAACCCAAAGCAGAAGCTCAGTTTATATGGTTGAAAATAAAATCATCCATTATAGAGATTGAGCCCTGAGGGAACTGGGATGGGTAAATAACTATATTGTATGATTTTTTTTTAAATATTTATTTTTTAGTTGTAGGTGGACACAATAGCTTTATTTTATTTTTATGTGGTGCTGAGGATCGAACCCAGTGCCTCCCGCATGCTAGGCGAGCACGCCACCACTGCGCCATAACCCCAGCCCCCATTGTATGATTTTTGACAGGGCAGTTAACTTCTCTGCCAAATAGAACTTTAGGATTTTTTTTTTTTTAATTGGATGGGACTTCCGAAGGTATCCTATCTGAGGAGAAACCTGAAAGTAAGTCAATTCCATTCAATTCACTTTTGGTAGTTTAGGGATTTTGCTTCTTGGGGAGGTGGTTAGGAACTTTGTTTAAGTTATATTTGCATAGCACTTAGCATAAGAATGAGAAGACATCAATTGTATAAATCAAAGAATGGGCCAGATAAGTGACTTAGCCCCAAGGACAGAGTAAATATTCAGTGACTAGGATACAAAGAAAATGTGCCTGGTGCCCTAACAACTGGGTCTTTGCCTAACCCCCAGACACCTCTAGACACTAAATAGTTGCATCTGCCATTGTACTTGATCACTAACACTCTATTTCAGATGGCAGTAATCAGAATTTTTGAAATAATAGAAAAAGTTTTATGACTGCCACTATTCTGTTCATAACTTTTATGTTTCTGGAATGCCTCTGCTCATCCTTCCCACTCCCATCATCGAAACCCAACTCAAGGATCCCCTTTTCTATAAAGAAGTATGTGGTGGTACCAACTGAGAATGATCTCAACATGCCTGGAACTCCATGGAAACCTTGTCTTTCTTTCCTAGGCTATGACATTTGAAATAAGTTTTATAGTTATATTCCTCTTCCTTTGAGAGACAGGAATTCTATTAAATAGTAACAATGACAAAACAATAGTAATCACTAGCATGGCGTAAGACTATTTCTTTCAAGAGAGAAAAGCCTAGTGACTTGAAGTAGATTTCACCTGCCAGACTAAAACTTCAGTACATGAGGCTTCAAGAGGTTTGAAAAGCCCAGTGCACTGAGAACCTATTCTGTTCATGGGGTTAATTGGCTTCTAGTTCAAGCCCAAAAGGCAAAAGATACTGGTTGTAGGCTTGGTTCAGTCATCACTAGGACAAAGTCATAGTTGTATTCTTAGATCCTCAGTTCCCTCATCTGTCAATGAGAAATGATACAGAGCCATTCATATCTGATAGAACTATTGTGAGAACAAGATTAATTAAGACATACAAAAAGTATTTAATAGATAAAAGCTCTGGGCACAACCAAGGTATTATGTGACATTATTGTAAAACTCAAACCCAATCCTGTGTTGCAGAGGAGATTGCAATGATAAGGATGGGTGGTCAATATTGAGGATTCACATGTAATCGATGAGACCAACTGTCTGTGGAAATGACATCCACTAAGGAAAAGCCTGAGTGGCTGAAGAGGTCACAGGGAGATGAGGACAGCTCATATTGAATCAAGGAAGAATATTCATATTCTGGCAAATGGAACTCTGGCAGTTCTTTTTAAAGTGCTACCTGAAGTTTGATCTGTGAAACAGGTTTCTTAGGAAGAAAAATGGGTCAAATATACTTGGGTTAAAAAAATAAAATACAATTTTTCACTCCTGCCTTTAGAATGCTAACATGACTCTTCAAAAGTGAGAGGGGCAGGAAGTCTTAATCATCTCAAGGAGCAGTAGCCTGGTCAAAGCTGAAGCTCAACTCCCTGTATTATATCTGATGGAATAGAGTATGCACTCATGATATTTGCTTGGAGTTTCTGAAATGAGAATCCAAAGAGGGAGATTTGAATGATATTTATCCAGCTCTATAAAAACAAAGGAGACTTTGATTTGGGAAGTATTGGGAACTTTGGTTCCCAATTAGGACTTTGTTATGAGGGAGGGGATTAATCAGATATTCTTAGATCTGGGAGAAACTCCCCTTCAGAAAACTGCTACTTTTGCTCCAATTCTAGGTTCACTCAGCACCCTTCTGATTACCTGTCCTGGGGAGCAATCTAAATGATGGGCAGTAGCAGCCAGGGAAAAACTCACTACAAATTAAAAATGATTATAGCCATGTTCATTTTTTATTTAATTAATAAAATAAATAATTCCAAAATTAATACATATTTACCTAAACTTTCAAATGGAAGAAATACAGAGTAGAAAGTGGGTATTTCTTCCCCACCTATCCTTAAGCCATTCACTGGAACATAGTACAGAAATACTACATTTGAAAGATGCCAATTTGTAATATTTCTAAGTATTTAACCAGCGCTCTATGGCTGGGCATTTAGCTAGTTTCAATTTTCCATCTTTACAATAGGTGTTACAATCAACTTGGACATTTATTTTTGTGCAAGTACTTTCTGTGAGATAGATACATAGAAGTGAAATTGCCATGACAACATGTAAGTAAATTTACAATTTGGCTATGTACTGCCAAATTAGCCCAGAAAATATGGTACCAATTTATACTGCCAACAGGAATATATGAGAGTTGCTTATGAGTTTGATCAGTTGGGTAAGTGCTTGAGACAGATCATGTCTGCAGAGGTGACAGAATTGATGTTCTGCACTGCAAAGGCCTAGGATGTTGGTGATGAAGGAGCTGCTCCTTTGGAAAATCTGGTCTAGGTGGTCCACAGGTCACCCTACACAGCAATGACTTCACATCTCTCTTTAACTGAAACTGACTCTCAAAGTGTATTACATTGCACATCAGTTTCCTTTGAAAACCCTTATTAATTGCCATGGAGGTGGTATTAAATATCCCCAAATATCCCCCTCTTTTGTAACCCAAGATCTGAATCAGTTAGAACTAGGTAAGAGAGTAAGCCAGAAAGATCAACACATCACATGTTTTTATTGCTAAAGTGGATATTGAAGAATGTGAGTAATATCTACTACAAAGTGAGCTTTCTCATTTTTTACCTGACATTATAGGAACCATAGCCAGTCTCAGGTAGCAATGCACTACTGCAGATCTCCCTACAGGCCAAGGAGAAATGTCACTGATCAGTGAATAGCTGTTTGAGAAGAATCAAGAGCACATGGTATGCAGGACAGTGCACACTCTTCCAAAGGAAAGTGCCCAACAATCCACAGCAAGCATTCCTTTTAAAGCTCACCAATCAGAGTATATCTCTTTTCCTTCCTTCAGAAAAAATAAATGAGAAGAAAGAGGGACACAAGGAAACACCAAGAGTGTTCCCTCCACAGGAAGGAAGCATCAGGAATGGGCGAGATTCTCACCCCTTCTGCTGCCCCTCCCATCCCAAAGGGAGTGCCTACCTAGAACCTTTAGTAGAAGGAGTTCCATAGTTGATTAGTAATGTCTTCCATGGGTGAGGGGGGTGGGGCTTAAGGCACATTTGTCATACATTTTCAATTGTGCGATAATTATGCAATGAGTAAGATGCGATTAGTATAAAAGTTAAGTGCAATTGTGTATTCTAAATTATAAAAGGGTTTCAGTACAAACAAACTAGCCTCACAGACTTTCTGTCTCTATTTTCTGAGTGTTTCAAATCTCTCTTTAGCAGGGTGGAGAGATAGTCTGCTCCCAAATAATTCATAACAGTCTAGGTCTTTATACCTCTTGGTGCTATTCCCAGTACAGAGCTGATATTTTTATTGTAATGGATCATAATTAAGGACTTGTGCATCCAAATCTTTAGCTTTTACAGTGAGGTAACAGAGGCAGAAAAGAAGAAAAAGAAGAACAAAAAGTCAATTTTTGCCAAGTAGCCAGGAATAAAATTAGTAGTGGAAAAATATGTTTTCAAGCTATTCAGAATTTATTATAAACACTGGAGTATTTAAATAAAACACAGCTAATTTTTGTCTTTCTAAACACTTGGCATTTTTCACATTGTGTCATTTTTGATGTTCTATCTTAAATAAAATTTTATTTATTTTACATTTTGCATGCAGATACTTTCCATTTGCAGTACTGAGGAGACAATAATTTTTTTATTTGATTAGGTGACTTTGGTGCTAAAGAGAGGAGCCAGATATGACATTGTCCAATTAGGTGGGATTTAAAAATGAAGGAGCTACATACTAGAAAAATAATACATGCTGGGAGGGGAAGAATTAGGAAATCAGAGTAGGATAGGGTATATTGAGGAGAAAACATTGAGAAGATGAAGAGAAGAACTTTTGATTATCATATTTCCTTGTTGACAATCATTTCTGGCCCTTTCCCATATTCAGCCAATAAAACAGCTGCTACCTGGGGTGGTACTTAATCAACATGCAGGTGAATTAAGCCCCTCCTTAGAAACTTGACCAAGTCCATCCTCCTTCAGACTGGTGTCTCTCCACCTCAGACTTTGGCATGTTTTCCTTCTGATTTTCACCTTATCAATTTGCCATTCGCACTGTCCTCTCATATCATTTATTTATATGACTCATTTTTGAAAGTATTTGTGAATGAGTTAAAATCTACTTGCAGTAAATAGAGGTGATCACAAAAATAAGTACGATGGAACCAAAATGTTATTAAACTTTATTTCAAAATAAAAAGTGAGAAGCAATTAATGATAAGCATGATACTTTAACAAATTTGTATACCCATAATAAATTCCTCAGTGAGAAAAATAAGAAAAAGACCCATATGTTCATAGTCAGTAATGGCAGGATATTTAACTCATCATTGCTTGATTTCACCTAAAATCGTGTCATAGTCTATAGCTTGGGAAACAGACTTTTTCACAGAGGCAATGAAGTATGATAGGAAAAGCTTGAAATTTCCAGTCAGACTACACTGATTTTTATTTCTAGTTCCAGTTATAACTGGTCTCTTACAGTAAAAGTAGGTAGATACTATCTACTTCATAGGGATGCTGTGAGGTCAAACTGTAATTGTACTGGAAAGCATTTAGGACATACTTAGGTAATTTCAGTTTTATACTTTTCTACCAACATGATATTTGTAGAATATCTCCAGTTTGGGTGTATTTTTGTCCTAGGTAGAGAAAGGCATAACAGAATACAGAATTATAGAATTTGAAGAACTAGAAGGCATTGCTCAGAAAAAATAAACAACATTTATGGGCTGTATTTATTTGCCATTCAAAGTAAAAATAGCTTTATTGAGTCCCCTGGGAAAAATGTACCATCTTACATCTTGCATTATCTACTTCATTGACTAGAAGAATGTCAATGATAAAATCTTCACAGTTTATAGTCATTCAGTGTTAATATCTGGGTATATCTGAGAAGCAGCAACAGAGGTAGAGTTCTAATCCTTTAGCCTTAAATTCAAAGTGAGGCCAGTGAACTGCATGGGACCTCTGGGCCTCTGTATTCCTCATTTAGCAGCTCATTGCTTTCCTCACTGTAAGGAAACAGACCCAAAGTGTCAAGTATTCCCATGACATTAAAAAAAAAATCATGTTTTGTGACAACACAGAAGTTTACCCAGTACACACGTTCATTAAATGCTTATTGTTAGCAACCCAATATCAATTGGCTTGCTATGATATGATTCAATTCATAGAATTTTACAATAACAGCATGCTTGATTCAGAAGGAAATACAGGGTCAGGTAGCTGTAAGGAGTGATGTGGGTCTGGGGGCAGTAGCAGAATCAGGGAGAGATGAAGCTATCTGAAAAGCTGGCACCCCTTTATTGTTCCCATGCATGACTTTAGACCTAGTGTTACCAGATCTGGCTTCTAAGGAAAAGATAGAAATTTGGATTTTCAGATTTGCTGTGGTTTGGATGTGGTTTACCACCCAAAGTTTATGTGTTGGAAGCTTAGTCCCCAGGTGGCAGTATTGAGAGGGGGTAGAAACTTTAAGAGGTGGGATCTCATGAAGGTCCTTAGATCATTAGGGGTGAACCCTCAGAAGGGATTTTGGGACCCCAATATCTCCTTGGCTCCCTATTTGTTGATGTGATACTTCTCCCCCTATTCTTTCACCATGGCCATTCTCCATGAGGTAATGCAGTCAAGGGGGTCCTTCATCAGAGCCCATCATGTGCTTTTTTGACTTTCAGCCTACCAAACTGTGAACTAAATAACTTCTTTTGTTTATAAAGTTAGCCTATGTCAGATATTTCCTTATAGTAATAAAATGAACTAATACAGGCTTTTTTGTTGTTGAAAATGTCTTTATATGTTGGCTATTAAACACTCCCCTTACCCCTACTCCTCAAATAGACCGCCTCTATACCCACAGAAAAAATCAAAATCCTCTATGCAGGTCAAATAAAACATGTTATTGGTTTCTATCCACTCTTTTACCATATTGGTACCTCTATCTAGTGTGTGTTTTGTCTTAGATGGAAAATGAAGACTCAGAAAAAAAGAAATGACTTAACCAAAGTCATGTTGAAGTCTCTCTTCTAAGACTTCCTATGAAAAACTAAGAGATCATTCATTTTTAGAAAAGTATGATGGAATAAAACTGGAATCTGGATAATTTAGAGAGCAACAATTCTGAGTACAGCTCTTTGTTTAATTGTCTATAACCTATGTTATCCAAGTTGGTGAATACAAAAAGTTAAGAAAGTGGACCACTGCAATCCTAAATTGGTAGGGGAGGGTTTGAGAATTAAGTGGAAGTGTTCATTGGCGCAAAATATCCCCAGAGATTAACTACTGGTCCAAGATCAAGACCAGCTCTTAATGTAATATGGAAAGATGTCAGTGATTTAGCAAAGACCCCAGAGATAAAGTTGAATGAGATAATGAGTACCATTTGTAATTCCATGGAAGAAAGATACGTCCATATTACCAGTAATCTTTCAGGATGAATGAATAGATGGATGGTTCATTCATTCCTTCATGCCATAAATAATGATTGACCTCTTACTATGAACTAGTCATGGTTTAGGCATTTGGGATTGAGTATGAACAAGAAAAAAAAAATTCCTGCCCTAATGTGACTTATATCTTAGTGACTCGAATGAACTCGTTAGACCATTCTCAGTTGACTAAATAATGTATCAGCTTCTCCATCTTTCAGTCATGCCACTAAGAACAGGAAAGTTGATGGTGGTGCTGGGAAGAGAAAGTTGACTGTCTTACTCCTCCCCCAATAGTCTATCGCCGGAAGATATATTTGCAGGCTATTAACAGAAGGAAGGGAGACTTATATTAATTTACTTCTTTGTTGCCCAGGCCTTTCTTAAAAAAATATCTGAAACCCAGCATAAACAAGGCATGTACCTAAATTGAACCCATGGTCAGCTTTGCTAGGGAGAGACACATTTCTGTAAACTATTCATCTTCAGCCCTGTTGGCTCTGGCAGATTTATAGGGTTCATATTTTCACACACAAATTATTCTTGTACAATTTCTCCATTACCTGGAACCCTGCTCCCTCCTCCCAGTCCCTTGTCAGATGCACCCATCTGCCATCTCCCACCCAGATTTTTTTCTTTAATAACAAAATAATTGTTGACATTGTAAGAAAAATCCAATTCTTGGTTGAAGTTTACGTTCCAAAGGGTCTCTCTTAGGGAGAAAATCAGCCACGGATAGAGTTGCACATTCTTGACATTGGGGCCAGCTCTGTCTAAAGCCTGTATCACCGTGAAACAACTGCGCTGCTCTTTCCAGCTGGTTCCTTTTTCTTTCTTGGGAGGGATTAAGAAGAACGAATGTTTCTTGTCCTTTCTCCTTTCTCTAAGTGCCAGGGCTGCTGCATGGAACAATGTCAATACTGAGTCTAAAGGAAGATGGTAGATGCCTAATGGCTCTCTGAGTTAACTTTCCAGAGCCCACTTCCAATCCGCTGGGTGATTTTGTGACCTTACTCAGGTCACACAGGTCATTTATTAAACTTATAGTTCTCTGACTATGAAGGGAACTTGGAAGTCATCATGAGTATCAAACTCCCTGTGGCATCTGCAAATGATGGTACCCAGCTAGACTGAATGGACTTATGATAAAGGTTGAGTCAAGGGTGGCTACTGCCTTTTAGGAACATGCCATCTGATGGTGCGAAGAAGCACCTGTTTTAGTATATTTCATTTCAGCAAAATCTCTACTGTTATGCTAGCTAGCTAAAAGGATATCTTAAAAGAGATAGAGTAGAAAAATGGTTAGAAGAAAGGGCTTTAAAATTAGATAATTTTTGGTTTGTATCCCTGCTCCGTCACTTTCTAGCTTTAGGTCCTTGGATAAGTTACTTGAAGTCTCTCTATACCTGGCTTTCCTGTGGGTACAAAGAAAATATTTGCCTCTATAATACGTCATGGAGTTGTCATGAGGGTAAGCAAGATGATATATTTGGACATGCTTCACAGATATCAGTGGCCTGATATCTGTGAACACTCAGTGAAAGGTCTTTTTTATTCATGGTATAAGGTTATACAGTATTTTAAGCAAACACATTTTTAATTAAGAAAACTCAGTTAACAAAATCTTCATGAATAGGCCCTTTTGGGACTTGCATAACAAAGAAGTAAAAATATTTCAGAATTGCTGTATTATAACTTATTTATAGGAAAAGATTGCTTTGAAAATCTTTTTTAAAGTTCTGAGCAAAATGCTTTGAAGACTTATTCAAAAGTAGGGTCAATGCTCCCCTTGAAGCTTTGTTTATATATTAAGTCCTTCTTTCATAATTGATACAAATGTACATTCCAGTTTAGCTCCCTCTAAGGAATGATAAATTTTGAATTTGCAGTGTCTGGGTTCCTGAGACTTTACTATTATTCAAGGCCTTCATTTTAAAGAGATCCTTAATATTTTAAATCTGAAATAACATAGTCTTAACATCTTAGTATGAATGACCTAGAATACATCCTATTAATATGATTTTGAACTATAGCTTTTGGTGATTGTCTTCAGTAATATAGTTATGAAGATGACAGTAATGTAATAATAATAATAATGATAATAAATACCTCCTGCATTTATCCATGGTGGAAGTGCAATCCCCGTATGGCAGAAAAAACACATACTGTACTCACATTTTACAGTTGAGAAAACTGAGGTTTGTCACTTGCTTCATGACACTTATTTCAGAGGTTTACAAATCATTATGTTGTCATTTAGTTGTGGAACTCTTCCTGAAACTGAAATATCGACTGGAAGAGAAAAGAATGAATCAGACAACAGCCTGCCAGCCTCACCCTCCTCCTGTCCTGTCCTGATAGTTACTGATCCCCAGTCTGAGGTGGGATAGGGTGGTAGCTGTCTTTGAAAATGGCCATGGTGGCACTGGAAGGTGGTCATGACAGAGTGAAACTCTTTGCCTTCAGATTTCCCAATGACCTTGAAAGCTGGAGAGAATTGGAGAGATGAGATCTACCCACTTAATACTGATGGAGTTTCTTTGGTGACGGAAACACTGACTTTGAAGGTGATTTGGAATGGCACTGCAGACTGGAAGCTCTGCTCCTACCAACCATTGTTGGAAATTCTGAATCTTGCCTATTTGATGTACCTGTAAGTCTATAGAAGAGGAAGAGATCTAGTGTTGGTGATGCTGGTACACATGAAGGGGAACGCAGAGTAAGTATAAAACCTGGCATTTCTATGTTGAGGAAATGGCAATGGAACTAATGGGACAGGGGTCCAATTTCTTGTAGTTTCCAAGATAGAATGGAGTCATTTGGATAAAATGATACTGTATACCCATACCTTTCTTAGTGGTTTCAAACACAGGTGCACACTAGCTGGTATCTAGCCAGCCAGCCAGATACATAAACATCATCAACCCATGTTGACTTACAAAGCATGTCAAGATGTACATGCTCATTTCATTATAGCACTGCAACTAATTGGTGTCCCATTAATGTTGGTTGAATGAATAAACACCATCTTCAACGTAGGTATCTATAAGAAAGTTTCTTATTTTACAAACGAGAAGATTGGAAGCTTAGGTGATGTGCTGAGGTCATGCACTGCAGTAAGGTCATCTGACTCTGAAGCTGGTAACCTTCTCATGACAAGTGCCTGCTTTCACTGACAACTTGGTCATGCATCAAAGGATCACACTTTTCATAATAATGGACTTGGTCTATGTCTATTTCATGTTCTTCTTTATCTGTAAAGAAAATGGGACCTAGAGGAGTTTCAGTGGAACATCTACATGGAAATATGAGCTCTTCCTCTAAAGAAACTTGGATTATATCTTATTAACAGCTGTTCTCCTGAGATAATACAATTTGCAATATACAAAGATTAGAGATGTATAAAAAGTACCAAGAAAAATGAAAGCATTTCAAGAAATGGAAAGGTGAGATGGTTCTAATACAGAATAAGATCTGCATTAGTTAGAATTTAACAGCTGCTGTAACAAATCCTAAAATATCAGAGGTTTAACACCGTAAATTTTTATTTCTTAGTCAGATAAAGTCCAGTGCAGGTGTTTCTGATTAGTAATGGTGGGGAGCTATTCATATAGTCATTCAGATATCCAGGTAAATGGGGCCTCTGTCATCATTGACGTGTTACTTCTTAGTCCTCACCATGCTGGGCATCAGTATGTAGCAGGAAAAAGAGAGGAGAATGAGGGAATCACAGGGAGGAGTTTAGTTTTTGGGTAGGGCCTGGAATACATCATTTTCTTCCACTGATCATTGTTGGAATTCAGTCACATAGCTGTCTTTGATGTAAAGGAGACTTGGAAATGGGGTTGTATTCAGAAGAAGAAGAAAGACGTTTGACAGCTGGTCAGCCATCTCTGCCACAGGTTCCAAAGGCAGAATGGACTTTATGGGCAGGAGCAACCTCCTTAGGTTGAGAAAGTTCCTCTGTGCTTGCTCTTCAGATGGAGTTCACCAAAGATCATGATTCCAACCCCTAGTTTTAAAGAGGAAGGGTGAAGGGAAGCAGGAAAAAATATTCAAACGATGTTCATCCTTTACTCTGAGCATCATGAAGTTTGTCCAGATCAGCTCAGCCAGAAGTAATCATTTCCTCCTTTTGATTCCCACATTTCGCTGCCTTCTTACACTTTATCTCTTTGGCTTTAGACAACCATGCTACCATCAGTCTTTCTTTCCTCCATTTCCTTTGGCCAATTTATTCTAGTGAGATGCTGGTATACCCTCATTTACACGCCAAAGTTCTACCTGTGATTTCCTTAGCAAAATATTTAAAGTTTGAAAGTTATGGGATAGGATAATCTCTAAGATTTCTTTGAGCTCCTGCAGATCTACAATTCTGTTGACCTAACAACATGACCCAGATTTATAAGATAATTGTCAACTTCCTGCTTCACTTTGTACTTGGACCAGGCTTTTGAGCAAGAAGATTTAAAAAAAAAAAAAAAAAAAAAAAAAGTCTGACTGTGGAGGAGGGAAAATTTAACTGAATTTATTGAAATCAACTCAACCCTTCCAGAAATACACTAAAGAACCAAGTGGCTAGTTTTAAATTACTGTTTCCCATAGTGAATTAGGAAATGGATTCCCTTTAGTGGGCCGTATCTGTCTCTTATAAATGACTCTAATTTAGTTGATCACATGGGTATAAAACGGCATCCAAGGGCTGTTTTGAACTACACCAAACTGAATTCTGTTATCTAACCCAACCCCTAATTTTCAATCTATCAGTGTGTAAGTATATGCTTTTTGCTTTCTCTGAATTTGCATAAACTCCAGTGATCTTTCTTCTTTTCTCCTTCTTTTTCGGTTGATAACAGTGTTTGTGTTAAAATCACACCTCTTTTGATTTCTTGCATGCGTATAGACTTTAGTCATGTTTGTGGACATAAGTGCTTTTATCTTGCTCTGCAATCAGTCACAACCCAGGGTGGAGGCAGGGAATGTTTGGTACAATATTTCCTATATAAACAGTTTCACTGTAAAAGGAACAATATGGCTCTAATTTTGATGTATGATCAGTTTAGAAATATGCAAACACATTTGAATATACATCCTGTACATGACAACAGAGATGTGAAATTGGATACACAAAAGGGTTTTTTTTTTCCTCTAGTGATTTCCCCAGCCCTCCCCCAACCAGATAATATCAGCTTTATTTCCAAGCTTTTAAGTGAAAATGCCTGCTTTGATTGCATTCCCAAACTGATAAAAATATATGTAGTCAAATAGAATTTTTTTTTAATGGTCAAGTTGTCCCCTGGCACACACTCTATCTTAGTCTGAATACAAATAAAAGCAGCCTAAATTGAAGAGGGTTTAAAATTTTCCAGTGTAGCTGTGAAGTAAAATTGGAAGTGGCAGTAGTAGACACATAGCCCAGGGATATTTAAGATGCATTTGTTCTGTGTGAGAAAAAAAGCACTTGGATCATTAGGTCCTATTCGACTGTGCCAGGTGGGAGGTGAAACTTTGTCCAGCTTGGGTCACAAGCTGCCCAGGTGTGGTTGGGCATTGATGGGGCAGCTCAGTGGTGGGGGTTTCCTTTGCTTTTTAATCTCTTTCCCATAGTACAATTTTGGGCTTGAGCAACAGATACTCAGTGAATAGGGATGTAATTTGGTTACTCACAGTTTTTTTTAGTGAACAGAGAGAGAGAGTTTCCCAAAAGGTAAAAGGATGACTCTTATCCTTACCTATCCCCTTAATATGGGTACTACTTATTGCAAATTTGCTAAATGCCAGAGGCAGCAAAGGCAACCTATGAGGTTAATATCATTTTTAGCATTCCCATATTTTTAAAAAGGAAACTGAGGCTTAGAGAGATGATGTAATTGAGTTGTGATAACACAGTTAAGAAGTGGTCCTGCTGGGATTAAAGCCCAGCTCAGTGAACTCGGGAATTAATGTTCTTAACTTCTACTCCAAAACTCCCTCTCAGTCCTGACACACGAAAAGGTTTACTTTTGCATGGTTTTACCTGTTTGTTCATAAATATGTGTATTTTTCTTACTTAAAATCAGAGTAAACACATACATACATAAACAGAAGATGAAAATGAAACATTTGAAATATTTTAAAATTATCTGAAGGATATTTGGACGTTATTTTCATAGTTTTCATTACTATGACTGTCATTTCTAATGGCTGCATCATTCATATTAAAAATACATTTACTGTGATTTCAAATTATGTGCTAGACATTACGCTTTTAAATACAGAAAGCATTTTGTGTCCCCCCCACCAAAAGAAAATACTCATAAGATGATATCTCCATTTTATAAATACAAAAATTGAGAGTTTTAGGACTTAAGTAACCTAATGAAAAATTGAATAACTAATTGGTGTCTGGACAGAAATGTCAAAATATATATTTGGTACTGGAGATGAACCTAGGAGTGCTTTACCAAAAAACTACATTCCTGACCCTTTTTATTTTTTATTTTGAAACAGGATTCTGCTGTTTCTAAGCCTGGACTCAAATTTGTATTTGTCCTGCCTCAGTCTCCCATGTCGCTGGCATTGCAGGCATGAACCACTGTGTTAGGCCAACACAGACTTTCTGACTGTACATCATGGGCTACATTGCCATACAGCACCTTCAGAAAATTTGCAAGCCAAAATATAATATTTGGGGAACAGACAAGTATTGTATTTGTGGGTGTTCTGATCTCAATGTTGTGTTTTTCAAAATTCATATATTGAAATGCTAACCTCCATGGTGATGAGATATCAGAATATGGGGACTTCCGGGAGGACAGTAGAGTATAGAGGCCCCGTGAGTGGAATTAGGGCATTTATTTATTTATTATTTATTTATTTATTTTTCTGTACTAGGGGTTGAGTCCGGGGGTACTCTACCGTTGAGCTATACCCCAATTCTTTTTATTTTTTATTTTGAAACAGAGTCTCACTAAGTTTTCTAGGCTGCCTCAAACTTGTGATCCTCCTTCCTTGGCCTTCCAAGTAGCTGGTGTTACAGGTGTGTGCCCCCATGTCCAAGTAGGGCCTTTGTAAATAAACTCAAGGGAGATTGTTGTCATTTTCTACCATGTGAGGATGCAGGGGGAAGGCATCATTGATGAACCGGAAAGCAGGCCTTCACAGGAAGGCCTCCTGGCACCTTGATCTTGGACTTTGCAGCCTTCATAACTGTGAGAAATAAATTTCTGTTATTTGTGAACTACTCAATCTTCAATTTTGTTACAGTAGCCCAAACAGACTAAAAGAGTAGGCAATATGTTTACTATGTAGATGCTAATTGAATGTAACAACAAGCACTGATTTTTTCCTCTCAGTGAAAGCTTTTCATATGGACTCTAATGATAAGATGTATGTTTGGATGGGTTTCCAGTGATCATGATGACTTTGGGCAGATTTACTGAGACCTAGCAACCTGGGCTGGGGATGTAATTCAGTGAAATGGCACTTGTCTAGTATGCACTAATCCCTGAATTTGATCCCCAGGACTGCAAAGAACAAGAAAGAATGAATGAAAGAAAGGGAGGAAGGGAAAGAGAGAGAGGGGGAAGGTGGGAGGGAGGAAGGAAGGCAGAAGGAAGGAAGGAAGAGAAAGGAAGCAAAGAAAGAAAAAAAAGGGAAAAAAAAAAGAATCCAGACCTAGCAACCTATTAACAAACAGTACGAATCTGCCAGGTCTGCATCTTAGATCTCCTGAGGGAGGATGCATCTGCTCTGGGAACAGAAAAATTATCAGATGGTCCCCCTCCCTACCAATAACAGAGCTTGGAAACTCTATTCCCACAAATGCTGGTTCCTGGCTAATTTTTGTTCCCTTCTGCCTTCTAGTTCCTTCTATATCTTAAGACAGCATTTCTTGTAGTGTGTTATGGGAACAAATAAGGGGATACCTGAGCTCATTTTTAAGACTACCAATGCACATTTCCTTATTGTAACAGTTAGGTACTTAGTTTAATGTGTATCAGAGAAACACATAGCTGGTGTGTTCAACAGTAACTTTCACCCGGATCATTGCTTAGGATGAAGCTAAATCAGAGTAAAAAATTGAATGAAGCCAGATGTGGTGGTGCACGCTTGTAATCCCAGCTACTCAGGAAGCTGAGGCAGGAGGATCTCAAGTTTAAGATGAGTCTCAGCAATTTAGTGAGATTCTACCCCCACCAAAAACGGGGGAGGGTGAAGCTAGGGGTATAGCTCACTTATAGAGAGCCCCTGGGTTAAATTCGTGGTAAAACACACACACACGAGTCATCTAAAGAAGAATACTCAGCATATAATAATGCAGGTGGTATTGTGACATGCTAAAATCCTGAAGATGTATCTCTTGCTCTTTCCTGTCCTCCTGCCAGCCAGAGCTCCTCATTCAGCCCGTGCCTTCATAATCTTTCTGGCTGGAGCCCTGCCTCACTTGCCCTTTGAATGCTCTCCTTCTGCACCCAGCACTTGGCATAGTGCCTGGCACATAGTAGGAAGTTTAGCTGGATCCTCAGCTTCTCTGCTTATAACATGGAGAAGAGGCCAACCTGCCACCTGCCTGCAGGCTCTGCCTTTCAGTACCAAGCCCCACGGATCCAAAGTTCCCAAAGTCTGATCCTCAGCTAAGAGAAGGAAACAAGGGACAGAAATAGAACAAGAAATCTTGAACACAGATAAAAGGCTTTTTGATATTTGCATGAAATATGCTTCTTAAAAAGGAACTATTTTTATAGTATTATCTATAAGAGATTATAGGCAAAAATTAATTTTCTAAGTCTTTATAGTTAAAACAGTCTGTGCACAGAAGGAATTTAAATTCCTCCTTTAATAAAAAACCATGCATTGTCCTGCAGGCAAAGGCTTGGTTTCTTTGTGTGATTATTTTGTGATTTCTGGGGCCAAGGAGAAATTTGTAAAATGCTATAAAGACTGCTATGCTTACTTCACTGCATTCCAAACTTGGTCTATGCTTCCTCATAAAGGATTATTAGGGGCTAGAGGTAGGGCAGAAATATTATAATATAGCAATTTAATAAAGTATTGTAAAGCCATAAAATACAGCAAGGATAGGAACTACAGCTTTCTAGATGAGCAGAGGTGAGGCAGTACTGTCTGAATGAAATGAATTGGAGACCAATAATTGAGGGTCGAACAAACCAAGAGTTGAACCAAAAGCATTTGAAGTGTTAATTTATTAAATAACCCTTTACTTTCAAGGCTTACAATAAAAAAATATTTGTGGTCAGGAAAGTTAGGAGACAGGAAACTGAAGTCTTCTAAATCCATTTTTATGCTTGGAATGAAACCAAACCTTTATCCAATCATAAACCTTATGTGTTTATCTGCAAGGGAGTGGAGAGGGAGAGAGAGGGGAGCAGCATTTGATTTCTATTTAAAGTACCTCTCTTCACCCTGGGTTTTGGTCCTGACAGGGTGTCTTCATGTGGCATAGAGGATACTGCTGCCTCCCCTGCCTCTCTCCTGCCTTGATCCACAGCACCCCCCCCCCAGTTGCTCGGCATGCGTTGGCTCAGTTTCCCTGCTTTGGTGAAAATTCACAGGGGAGTGGGGAATGGTTTAATGATCAAAGCTGAACTTGATCTCTATCAAAGGAATCCTTTCCATCCTGGAAATCTGAGCCACTTGAAAATAGTTTAGATCCAAGAGGGAGAGTACCCAACTGTCCACACAGACCAGCTTGAAAGGAGGAAGGGGCAGATCACCAAATAGCGCCTGTCTTTATTGCAATGGTCCAAGAACAGTATGTTTGAGAGCAAGCTGCTGTCTTTATGCTGCTTTTCCATGGTGCTGCATCCTGGTCTAGTCTCAGTAAAGATTTTTGATGAGAAAGACCCTCAAGGGTCAGCACAGAAATATGAATTTCTCATATGGCAAAATATTTCAGATATCTTTATTTGATGGATGAAGAAACAGACCCTGGGAAGTAAAATGACTTGTGGTGGTGTGAAAACTCTTGAGTTCTGTTTGAGAATGATCACGAACGAGTGATTTAGCCTCTTTAAACCTCAGTTACCCCATTCTTAAAACAGGATTAATAGCCGGGCTTGGTGGTGCATGTCTATAATCCTAGCACTTTGGGAGACTGAGACGGGAGAATCGCGAGTTCAAAGCCAACCTCAGCAATGGTGAGGTACTAAGCAACTCAGTGAGACCCTGTCTCTACATAAAACACAAAATAGGGCTGGGGATGTGGCTCAATGGTCGAGTATCCCTGAGTTCAATCCTTGATACCAAAAAAAAAAAACCCCCAAAAACCAAAATGGGATTAATGATAGTTTGCGCTTTCATGTTTATTTGTAAATATCTAATTTCTCAATTCCAGTTACAGGATGCTTTTGGTTATATCACATTCAATGGTATAATTTTTCCTTCTTTACAAAGTGCTATTTCTTTCTTCTTTTCTCAAAGCTTGAAGCAGGAAGCCTTGCAGGCTTAGAATGATCTACTCACTTTTCACCCAGTGGCATTCTGGGACAAAGATGGCCAGATGTAGTCTTGGTATAAAACCAGGTCTTAAGAAACTTAAATTTATTAAGTGTCTACTGTGTATCAGGCATTTCATATATCATCTCATTTAATTCCTGCAAAATGGAAATAAAATTTAGGAGATAAGAATTATTATTCTCATTCTTAGTTGAGGAAATTGGTTCTCCACTAGCTTAAATGACAGAACTGAAATGGCACAGCCAGAGGTCCACCAGGTTCCAAACCAGGTTGTCCTTGTCACCCCAGTCTAGGCCCTATAGTGCAGTACCTATGGTAAAAGAATGGTGGTGCTAGAGGTGATGGGAGAATAAATGATAGAGGACTGTGCAGAATGATTACCTTGGGATATCTGGCACTGCTAAGTGCCATGAGCTCCCTCTTGAGTAGCTACCAAGGAAGGTCCACCATGAGCTGGATCTCCTGTGGCTCACAGAGCCGAGATTGGATGCAAACTGGGCTGACTTAAGTCCAAAGCTGGGGTTTTTAGTCACTTACTCCATCATCTCCCAACAATCAGGGTGGACCAGGCTGTAGTGAGAATGAGATGGCCCAGTCCTCAGGAGGTCCATGTTACAAGTTTGATCTTTCCTTAGAGGGAAACTTCTTTCATTGGTGACTGGTATTTTCTCCCTTTTGTAGGAACATAGCATGGCAGCCATAGACCCAGGGGCACTTGAGAGACTGGGGAGAGTTGGGCAGGACTTGGTGATAGTCACCACTTATGCTTAGTGGGATTTGGAATCAATCATTCCTGGTTGAGTTCTAGTTCTCTCTCTAGCTATTTACAGGGGTGACTTATGGAATGGTTCTAAGCAGGTTTCCTTTGTAGTAAAAGGCTAATATAACAACAAGTACTTCATGGAGTTGCTTTGAATTTTAAATGAGAACATATTTGTAAAGAAGCAGCAAACCTGAGGGAGGATATAGCCTCTAGGTTACCTACAAGCTGTTCTAAAATATTTAAGAAGTTCCTAACTTTTAAAGGTTATGAGATCACCAATATATACTTTGCATTCCATAAAACACTGATTGATCACTGATCAATCAATCATTTATCTTCTTTATCTCTTTCTCAAATTAAAATCCATCATGTGAAGTTTTTCTGTTGAATGTTCAGAAAATGCGGCAAGATTCTCATAGGATCTTGTCTCCATAAGGTAATAATCAAATAAAGAGCATCCACTGCCTTAGAAAGGGCACATGCTCTCCAGTCTATCTCAGTCCCCTTACTCTCTGCTTTCTTCATCTGGTTCTTTAGACTCCACAGTGTTGCCCTCAGCATATGGTAACATGCAGAAAAGTAGCAGAGTCAAGATTTGAACAGTCTCAGTCTGACTCCTGAGCTATAGGATGTATCACTATACTCTCTGGCCTCACTACTCAAAGTCTGGTCTGCAGACCAGCATCCCTAGCATCTCCTGGTGCCTCTTACACATGCAGAATCTCAGTCCCCATCCAGACTTACTGAATCAGACTACACATTTTAAGTCTCCCTAGGTGATTCAAGTGCACATTAAAATTTCAGGCACCTCTCTATAGCTGTTGTTATTAATTGACATTTGTACCCTCAGCTTTACAGATAAAGCTTGTGTAAATGATGGAAATCTGGCCTGGGAAGTAAGAATAGAATTCAACTATATTTGCTTTGTGACTTTGGTCAAGTCTACCCTGGGCCTCAATATCTTTCTCTGTAAAATCAAAGGACTGAGCAATATTTATACTTTGCATTCCACAAAAACACTTAATAGCAGTGTTTCTTCTGGGTAAATGATTCTACCTTTATGCTAGGTGCTGAGTCTATAACGTCTGAGTAGAGACAGTCCATGCCAGTCCCCTGGGGCCTGTTAAGTATGCCAGAGAGACCAACAAATTAACAGTTATGCACTTATGACAAACATGTGCCTAGATTGTACCCAGTGCTTATACTCTGTGATCCTCAAATAGCACCCAAGATGCTCTAAATGATCCCCAGTGTCCTGACCCAGGTAAAAGAGTCCCTCCTCGTGTTTGAGCTTTTTCCCAAAACAAAATAAGGCTCCAATGAAGAAATGAACATGACTTATTTATAGCATGGTAGCAGGGTGCAATCTCAGGGGAAAACATGTTGGACCTACACATGGTAAAGAATTTAGATCTCACAGACCTTTATTTATTAACATTTGTCCTAGGGGAGAATGTTTTTTATTTCATTGTTTTACAAAATAAAATAATGCTTCTAAGCTTACACTGAATTATAGATAGTCCTAATTTGGTTCAATTATTTTGCTCGTTATGGGCAGAAACACAAGTGACATTACAGACCCAGGACTGAGAAATCAAGTCCCAGCTTACTCATGTGCAAATACAAGTGGGATTTAAAAATGTATCAAATAACTAGCTGTCACACCTGATTAATGCTACCCGATCAAGAGAAGCATTTATCTTCTAAAATGTCATTAAAATATCAAAAATAAAGAGTTCACATAATTAAAGAAACATTATTTTGTTCATACAGCCTGAAAAAATGTGATTAGGCAGCAATTCTGAAATGGCGATATTCAATCAGGTAGGCATCTGTATACCAGCTCAGAGTAGATACTGCTGGTTATGTAAAGTGTTGCTTCGTTATGTGCCACGTTAGGACAGATGCCAAGAGAGAGAGAAATGGAGGTAAGGGCACATGGTGCATTCGCTATGAAGTCACAAGAGTGAAGTTTTCTTTTCCTCCCCTCAAAGTCAAAATAGCCCTGTTTTATCAAATAACCTATCTGGGTTACATTTCCTGTCAACAAAGAGACAGAATCCACATTGATGCTTGGGTTCCAAATAAGACTGATTTAGTTATTCTGTCACTAAACACAAGCTAAATTTCCATTCAACAAAAACAAGAATAATTGGTTTAGTTTTTGAAAGACAAGCAATCATTTTTCATTAGTGTATGGGGGAATGAAGCATGCTGTTGTTTGTTAATGTGTGCACACAAGGATGCCAGGGGATGGGCATGAAAACTTCACTTAGCAATTATTTTCTGGGAAACAATTTTCTTAAAGTGGAGCCTCTGTATATAACTGACCCCCTCCACATGCGCGCACGCACACACACACGCACACAGAGGTCATGGGATTGGCAAAATAAATTTCTATTTGTTATTTCTTGTTCATAGTAAGCACTTGATAAATGTTGATCACATTAACTTGTGGGGCTCTGAGTAGAAATTGGTTTAAGAAAGCACCATCCTTTTATAGTTTGTGGGCTGCACAATTGAGCCTTGAAAATAGAGGATGACAAGAATACTGAGCTTTATAATTGAAGGCCTGGTTGGAGCAGGCAGCTAGGCTTGTCCAGGTAATGTGTTCCTGGAGAGAAGGCATTGGAGATTTTTCTTAGTCCCTGGGTTTTTCAGTACTGGTCAATAAACCAGCTATTCTTGGTATGTAAATAAGATATTTTTTGATGAATATTCACTCAAGTAGCCTAACCAATGCCAAAGTAAATGGTTGAAAAGCAAAAATCCAATCAGTTGAACTGGTTTGACCAGGGTTGCCCTGAATTCAAGAATGGTAAGTAGCCACAAATTCCACTATCACAGGTTTGTTAATGATGGCCAGGCCTTGATAGATGGCATCCTGGGCAGGAATCTGAGATAATCAGCTCAGCCCCACCCTTAGAGTGTCGATTGATTCTTGACTATGGCTGAAAGGATTTTTTTGTTTTGGTACTGGAGATTGAACTCAGGGGCACTTAACCACTGAGCCACATCCCCAGCCCTATTTTGTGTTTTATGTAGAGACAGGGTCTCACTGAGTTGCTTAGCGCCTCGCTGTTGCTGAGGCTGGCTTTGAACTCGCAATTCTCCTGTCTCAGCCTCCCTAAGGGCTGGGATTACAGGCTTGAGCCACCGCGCCCAGCTTTATGGCTGAAAGGATTAAATTAGGCCAATGCATGCACATTGGAAGATCAACCTACTAGATCAGTGTTATCCACACAGGTGGAAAAAAATATTAGAACTGTTTATATTATACAGGTTTGAAAATAGTGAAAGTATAAATTCATAAATAAATTATATATATTTATTTTGGATATGTGCTCAGATTTTTTTCCGATAATGTAGTGCAACAGTCAAAAAGTTTGGACATGTTGTACTTGGTCCAAGTTTGTGAGGACAATGATGATAGTTTAACTTATTTCTATATACCCAGCTACTAGCATGGCACACAGAAGGCATATTTTATACTAAAAACTCCAAGAGAAAGGGCTATTTTTTTTTGTTGTTGTTTAAAGTCATATTCCAAGTACCTAGAAATGTCCCTGGAATTTAGTAGGTAATTAAATATTTTTTACTTTATTTATTTTACTTAGGTATACATCATGGCAGAATGCATTTTGATTCATTATACACAAATGGAGCACAATTTTTCATTTCTCTAGTTGTACATGATGTAGAGTTGTACCATATGCCCAGTAACACATATACCTAAGGCAATGATGTCTATCTCATTCCACCATCTTTCCTGTCCCCATGTCCCCTCTCTTCTCCTCCCTCCTCTTTGACCAAAGTTCCTCCATTCTTCCCATGCCTCCTTCCCCATTATGGATCAGCATCCACTTATCAGAGAGAACATTCAGCCTTTGGTTCTTTGGGATTGGCTTACTTCACTTAGCATGATATTCTTCATCTCCATCAATTTACCTGCAAATGCTATAATTTTATTCTCTTTTAATGCTGAGTAATAGTCCATTGTGTATGTATACCAGTTTCTTTATCCATTCATCTATTGAAGGGCATCTAGGTTGGTTCCACAGTTTAGCTACTGTTAATTGAGCTGCTATAAACATTGAGGTGGCTGTGTCACTGTAGTATGCTATTTTCAAGTCCTTTGGGCATAGACCAAGGAATGGGATAGCTAGGTCAAATGGTGGTTCCATTCCAAGTTTTCTAAGGAATCTCTATACTGCTTTCCAGAGTGGTTGCACCAATTTGCAGTCTCACCAACAATATTTGAGTGTGCCTTTTCTCCCGTATCATCGCCAACACTTATTGTTGTTTGTATTCTTGATAACTGTCATTCTGACTGGAAAATTTTTTTAAATGAATGAGTGCTAGATAAATCAATTGTTCTAATAGAAGGTTTTACCAAGTTTTCCTTACACAATTGAGGATTTTCACTTTGTGAGGTCTTTGGATGTGTTTTGGACATTTTGGATGAGCCATTTGTCCAAACATTTGAAGCAGGGTAGAAAGTGTACTACTTTTTGCCTCCAGTCTGACAGAGTTCCTCTCTTTTAAAATTTAAGCCAGACATATTTTTAAGAAATTCTGGTTGATGAACATTCAGATTTAAGTCAGGGCATTAATTTGTTTTTCAACATTAAGATTCTTCACTTTGCAGAATGGTCACCAGAGCATCTCTTTAAATAAAGAATATTCCTATGGTATAAAGTTTGACCAACTAAAAGTAATTAGTACTGGGGCTGGGGTTATGGCTCAGCGGTTGAGCGCTTGCCTCGCATGTGTGAGGCACTGGGTTCGATCCTCAGCACCACATAAAATAAATAAAGATAATGTGTTCATCTACAACTAAACAAAATATTTTTTTTTGTACTGTATTTGTATTTTTAGGAATAAATGATCCCCCTCTTATTTGTGGCTTTGTTTCTCACAGTTTCAGTTACCCACAGTTAACAGCAGTTTGAAAACATAAAATGGAAATTTCCAGAAATAAACAAGTCTCGTTTTTAGAGTATGTTGTTATAATTGTTCTATTTTATTATTGGTTATTTTTGTCAGTCTCATATTGTGCCTGATTTATAAATTAAATTTAATCATAGGTATGTGCGCCTAGGAAAAGCATAGTAGTGTGTGTTTATAAGTGGGATTTAGTACTACCCATGGTTTCAGGCATCCACTGGAAGTCTTGGAAGGTATTCCCCACAGATAAGAAGAGACTGTTGTACTCTTCTGTACTGTGTGAGGCAGACCTTCAGAGTTGCCTCATAATAGTATATTTTGCCTGGAGAGAAGACCAGAATGACCCACAGAGTTCATTAAAAACCTCACAGAAAGATACAGAGGTATTGTATACATACGTGTGTGTGTGTTTCTTTCCTTATCCACATTGTGCCAAGTTTTTGCTTTCATGACTGAAAACAGCAGAATTAGGAAATCTCAAATTTAAAACTTAGCTGTGCTATTTATTAGCTATAATTTGTCTAAAATAACATTTTGGAGATTTAATTTATAATAATTATTTCCAGTAGTATTTCCAATATAGGTACATGGATTAGGACTCTTGGTTTACAAGTTACATATAAAACCTAAATCTAACTGAGTTTAAAACAAAAAAGTTAATCTGCTCATATAAATGACAAATCCAGATTGTAGGAGTGGCTGTATGCCTGGCTGCTTACCCAACATCATCTCCACTCCCATCTCTTCTTCTCTTGGCTCTGTCTACCCTTGCATTGGCTTTATTCTGATGCTCAGGTGGGGCAAGAGGGCTATAGCAGTTCCAGCAGTACATTTTCTTTTTTAAGTGCCTAACCACAGGTTTTTTGTTTTTTTGTCTCTCATTGGCTCATTGGGTCATATGTCCATCCTGGAAGCATGACAGTGGTCAAGGACTGTGATAAGCTATTTGGCTTTAGTCTTGGTCATATGCTGACCCTGCTGCTGAATATGTTCCCTCCCTCCACCTAAATCCCTTGGTCAGAGAGTAGGGCATAGATGGCTCTGCAGAGGAAAATTGGAGCAAAGTTATCAGATAAAGGAAGAGTGACTGCTAGAGGAAACAAATGTACCAGCCATTGATCACAGGTTGTGGGAAGATGAAAGGAGGTCTTATGTGTGGAAGTGCAGAGCACGTAGATGATCAGTAAATGATAACGAGTTGATGATCAGATTAAATAAGTCTCAAGAAATGAGTCCGAGAGGCAATTCAGGACAAGTTTTGAGATTAAGTACTCAAAGAATCTTATTACTTAGACTAAGTTAATTAAGTTCACTAAACATTTCTTCAGCATCTGTGATGTGCCATATGTTGTGTATAGGGCTGCGGTACTGAGATAAAGAGTTGCTCTCTGTGTTGGGCATTCTTATAGTCTAGCAAAATGTGCAGGTGTGTATGTCATCTCAACACAGTACATCTCAGGGGTCTGTGTAGCATCAAGGACTGACTCCTGTCATAGCCTTGGGTGTAGGGGAGGCATGAAGGGAAAGTTTCTTCCAGGAGAAACTCCTGATCAGAATTCTGAACAACTAATAAGAGATAGCCTGTTGAAAAAATGTGGTGGGGAAAGGCCTTTTGTGGGCATCAGAACAACTTGAGTAAAGATGAGAGAGCTAGAAAATTCACAGTGTGACAAGTAAGGGCAGGGACAGGGGCTGAGGACTATTTATAATATCTGTTGTGCAAAGTTGGAGGTTTGGCAGTGGCAAGAAAAGAGGCTGAAGACATGTTCACAGGCGCTCCATCATCCAGGGCTCTGTATTTGAGCTGGACGTACCCTTAGGTTGTGGGAGACAACTGGATAGCTTAAAAACAGGGGGGTGACATGTGCAGTTGGAGGTTTTGAAGATTACTCTGGCTGGAGTTGGCAAATGGATGGGAGTGTGTCCAGCTGTACTTTGGGGGAGCCCAGGAAGATGCTATTGCACTGGTCCAGGAGAGAATTGGGAGAGGGCTGGACTGAGGCAATAGTAGTAAGTATGGAGGGGAAGAGACAGGTAGCAAGAAAGAGATTTAAGGTAGTGGGATTTCGATGATGGTCAGATGGGTGGACTTAGGGAGAGGAGTCAAGTCAGGCATATGACATATATTGGGGTGTGTGTGAACCCATGCTTTTCTTGTCAAAGGTAAAAAGAAAAGCAAACGACTGAAGTTGAACAGATCCACTAGTAAGTAAATCGTTGGATGCATACATAATATGCTTTCATATAATGGGCTAAAATTGCTCTTCAGAAGAAAAAACAGTATTTTCATTAAATGTTTATTTATAAAATATGCTTATGGTATGTAAAGTGAAAAAAGTGGGCTATAGAATGGAATGATCCTAATGTATGTGGAATTAGTTATAGAAACATTTGTACTCTATCATTCCAGATGAGTTATGCCACTGTGCTAGTAAATTTTATCTCTGAAGTGGTAGAGCCTTTCTGTATTTCCATTTCTAAGAACAATGTAATTTTAATACCTCTAAAAATTAGGAGAAAATACATTGTACCTTATTAAAGAAAAACAAAATGGCTGTTTCTGAGAGATTTCAGTCTTCCAAGAGAGACAGGTTATGTTTAGCCTGATGCATTGGTAGTGATACTAGTTGCTCACATCATGGCTTTTGAAGAAAGGTCCTGGATAGATTATGTTTGAATTATCTACACGCTATAGTTGGAATGTGTTCCTTCCAAAATTCAGATGTTGTCCATGTGATAATATTGAGGCAAGGTCTTTAAGAGGCCATTAGGGCCGGGCACGGTGGTGCACCCCTGTAAACCCAGCGGCATGGGAGGCTGAGACAGGAGGATTGCAAGTTCAAAACCAGCCTTAGCAATGGCAAGCACTAAACAACTCGGTGAGACCCTGTCTTTACATAAAATACAAAAAAAAAAAAAAAAAAAAAAAAAAAAAAAAAAAAAAAAAAAAAAAAAAAAAAAAAAAAAAAAAAAAAAAAAAAAAGGCCTGGGGATTGAACTCAGTGGTTGAGTGCCCCTGAGTTCAATCCCCAGTACGTACATAAATAAATAAATAAATAAATAAATAAATAAATAAATAAATAAATAAAAGAGGCCATTAGGCCATGAAGGCTCCTTCCTTTCTAGTGGGATTAAAGACCTTACATAAAGGACTTCATACAGCATCCAGCTAGCTTACTAACTTGTTCTTCTGCACTTCAGTCATGTGAGAACAGTGTTCATCTCCTTTTGTCATTCTGCTTTTTGAAAATCAGGATGCAACAATAAGGCCCTCACTAGTTGCCAGAACTTTGTCCTTGAACTTTCCAGCTTCCAATATGGTGAGAAATAAATTTCTATTCCTTAAAATTTATCCATTCTCAGATGTTTTGTTATAGCAGCACAAATAAGCTAAAGACTCTTCTCCATTGAAACCTGAAGTTCACCACTTACTCTTCATTGAGCCACAGACTCCCCCATACCTAAAGCCTTGGAGGTCAAAAGACAGGAATATGAATTTTTGCTTTGTGGTTTATAAGCTACGGGATTGTGAGAAAATGGCTTTTCTTCTTCAAACTTCAGTTTCTCATTTCTGAAATGGGGTTAATATTTTTTGTGCTGCCTAGCTGACAAGGTTTCTGCAGAATTCCAGAAAAGAGGAGAAAGGGCTTCATTGTGAGTAGCATGTCACCTGCCTCTGCACTGCATCTACCTTTCTCTTGTGATATTTTATTTTTTGAATGAAACTTTTTAATATATCTTTATTTATTTGTTATTTTTATGTAGTGCTGAAGATGGAACCTAGTGCCTCACACATACTAGATGAGTGCTGTATCATTGAGTCACAATACCAGCCTTCTCTTGTGATATTTTATAGCCTAGTACTTTTCCCCAAGACTGCCTCCCCTGCCATGATCATTCAGTGCAAATACATTTACCAATAGATCTGTAAGTGTTCTCACTCACATCACTCTTTCACTCGCCACATCAAAAATAAATAGTGTATTATATTTTCTGACTAAGAAGCATGGAGAAGTGTTTGCCCTTTCTCCTTTCCCCCAGTGCTATCTGCTGCTCACATTTCTCATTTGGTCCTATGCACCGGAGATTATAAAATCAAAAGGTCATGTGACATTGAACAATATGAGGGGAGAAAGAGCACCTTCAGGTGATCTGGGTGAAAGGCATTTCTTCATTAGATAGATGAGTAATGACATTTCATGCTTACAAGGCTTTCCACAAAAGTACAATTAAGGCAGGTGTTCCAGGAGAGTCATTTACAGGAAGAGGAGTTGCTGAGGGCTTGCACCTGAGTTGCCTCTCCCTTCTTCTAAAGGGTTATCCAGAGGAAGTGAGATTTGTTTGGGGAAGAAGACAGACCATAGTATGAATGGCACTGTGCAACCTTCCAAGGGGGCCCTGAAAAGGAGGCCACATCTACAGGGAGAAGAGAGGATGCTCTTGGCTTTCATCAAATGTTAGTTTAGACTGTAGACTCAGTTGATTTGGTGTAGTAGATTTCACTGCTTAGCAGAGATGTGTGAATGTGGTGTTTGTAATAGTTTGGACCTTATGGCTCACTCTCATGGGTTCACATGTGAATTGTTAAGTTCCGGCAGTCCTGGCTCTGATAACTGGCACGGTTTTGTAGACTTGGTGATAGGTGAAAATAGATTATCCCCAAATATTTAGAAGAGTCAACTTATTTGATGCAGAAAATGTAAGTATTTTGGGAGGTGGTTCTGGGGATTGAACTTAGGGGACGCTAAGCCAGATGCCCAGCATGCTCCCCCCACTTTTATTTTATGTTTTATTTTGAGACAGGTTCTCACTAAGTTGCTTAGGGCCTTGCTAAATTTCTGATGCTGGCCTCAAACTTGGAATTCTTTTGCCTCAGCCTCCCATGTCTCTGGGATTATAGGTGTGTGCCACCGAACCCAGCTGAAAAATGTAAATTTAAAAATTAAAAAAAGGCTGATTTTTAGTGGCTGAAGCATCTCTTGAGTTTGAGATTATTAAGTCCTCTACAACAGTTTTAAGTCTTCTGATGCAGTGTAGGCGATTTTGTTTCACTATGTTATTATCTAAGCGCAAAACAGTTTCTTCACAAGTTCTCCCTATCTCAACAAGTGTCACGATCACCTACTCAGTTACGCATAAACATGGAGTCCTTCTTGGCCTCTCTCTCTTTTTATAAAGTTTTTTTTAGTTGTAGATGGACACAGAATCTTTATTTTATTTATTTAGTTTTATGTGGTGCTGAGGATTGAACTCAGTGACTCATACACGCAAGGCAAGCGCTCCACCACTGAGCCACAACCCCAGGCCCTTGTCCTCTCTCTTTACTTAACTTCTCCCAATCATTCCATGATCATGGGCTCTCCATCTCCACTCTGAACACTTTTTCTTGCTTCCAGTGGTCCCACCCTGGTTGAAGCACTAATTGTCTTGCTTCCAGTGGTCCCACCCTGGTTGAAGCACTAATTGTCTTGCTTCCAGTGTCCCACCCTGGTTGAAGCACTAATTGTCTTGCTTCCAGTGGTCCCACCCTGGTTCAAGTTCTAATTGTCTCCTTCCTAGAACCCTGGGTTAGCCGACTTATGGTCCTCTCAGTTCTGTTCTCCCTGACAGCCCAATGTTCACATTAGAGAAAGTGATGCCTAGACAAACATCCAGAGATTGCCATTCTCTCCAAAGACTGACAAACTGTATCTTAGGGTCATAGATATAGTTTGAAACTTACAAGGATTGTATTTCAGGGTGACCAAGAATGGATGAGAAAAAGGTTCTTTTTATAAAAGTATTTTTGTTAATAAGTAAAGAAGCAGTGATAGAATTATGAAATCACTGTTTAAACCTCCCCCACAGTTTAGTGCAAAAAATGTATCTAGGCAACAATCTCAATGACTGCTATAATCACACATACACAAAGACAACCTGACATATGTGCAGATGTATATTTTACCATCCACAGAGGGTGTTTTTCTTTTCTTACTTTCTTTTTTTGGTCAAAATATTAAACCTGAATGTGATCTTGCCTTTGGATTTAGCTATCAATTAATAAAAAGTACAAGGGATAGAGGTACATAATAAATGGCACAATGGAAATGCACAGACTATGGGAAATGCTACAGGACAAATAACTTGGATACTTCAACAAATAAATAAAGAAAGGTGGGCAAAGAAGGAGAGCCAACTTGTACCTGTTTTTCCAGGAATTTCCTGATGTTAGTACTGGAAGTTCAGCATCCTGAAAACCAATCCAGTTATAGCTAAATGGACTGCTGGTCACTCTTGGGGGCAAGGAAAGGAGGACTCTATGGATTAAAAGAGGCTTAAGAGACATAAGGACTTTCTTTGGATCCTAAATGAAAAATATGTGTGTGGAGGCAATGACTGAATATTTATCTTTTAGATATGATTATGGTCTTAGGGGTTTTCTCTTTGTGGTGTTCTTATTTCCTAGAGATATAAGCTGAGATGTTTACATTTAAAATGACATGATGCCTAAGATTTGTTTTTAAATAACCCAGGGTTTGGAGTTTGGGGTTTAGATACAATTAGGTTATCAGAGTTCACAATTGTTGCAGCTGTGTGATAAAAATATAAGGATTTTTACCATTCATTATCGTTTTGTAAATGTCTGAATTTTCTATAAAAAGTAAACTTGCAAACTAACCATCTAAAAATCCCCTCCAATGACTTTAGCATACAGTTCCATCTCTCTAGTATGTCCTCCAGAGTTCTGCATGGCTTGGCCCCCACCTCTCCATGGCTTGATCTACTCTGCCCACATTAGCCTTTTTGCTACTCTGGAAGAACCATGCTTGTTCTCCCTTGGGTTCTGGTGTGTAGGTGTGTGCTGTTTCTCTGTGTGTGAGAAGGTGTGATCTCTGATTGGTGGCATGTGAGGCAAGGATGAAGATCTTTACCTTAGGAGATAGAAAACTTTGATTTAGTGTTTTGAATCCTAGTTTCTGTGCTTAGCTGCAATGTAATGTGCTTTCAGGAAGCACATACCTCTTAGGTCCTCAGGTTCTTTATATTTAAAGTGTAAAAATAAATTGAGAATGACTGAATTAATGCAAAAATGGTTTTTAACATAGAGCCTGATACATTGTCAGTGCTAATTGACGGGAACTCTAAGAGAAGGATAGTAGCTACTATCGTATCTGTTCTTCCCTTGGGTCAATTAAAGAGCAGGAAGACTAATGCATGAAGGCAGGTCTAGGGTACTCACTTCTGGTCAAAACACTATTGGACTATGGTATTCATAAATCCATTTGTTAACATGGATCATGAGGGTGTCCAGAGTAAGGCCTCCTGGATGGCAAGCAGTCTTGATATCTTCAGAGAATTTTGAGAGAATGTCAGAGAATGTTGGAGGTGTTTAGACTGAAAAACTAAGACGTGAAGGAGATAGGAGAAATGATTTTCAATAGATGATGTGTGACCACATATAGATGTGATGGTAGGGAAAATAATGTTGCCAATGTCATGGGGTGTTATGCCCTGGGTCTCTTTAAAGGGGAGGTTCATAACTTACCCGAGAGAGAACTTTCTCTCCTCTTTGGAGCTGTCCTGAAACAGAATGGTCTGCCTACAGCAGATTGCAGCTTTCCAAGTCAGGGTCAAGTTTGTCTGGACCTCTACTGCTTCCCCTAGGGCTGGCATTAAGTTCTATTATAAAAGGCATTTTTCACCCAACTCTGCCAGCTTTAGAGAATATTTATCTCTCTAGCTCTCAGTTAATTGCCTCTTTTAAGTCATCATATATCTCTGGTAAAAGAATTCAATAAATATGACTTCTCTTACATAAATGTCATTAACAATGTCCTCTTGTGTATTATCCTAAAACTATAAACACACAAAAACCTTCCAAATTATCTACTGACATTTGAGATTCATGAGACTTGTCTCATATAAGTAATTTGATTTCCTAAGGAATAAATGGAACTCTAAGGCTGTCAGAATTGCAAGGGATTTAACGGTCATTTGGTTTAACTCCATAAGATACTTCAGTCCCTTCTATAATATCCCTGCCAAGTGGATATGTTTGAACATCTTCAGTGGTGTGAAACACACCTCCCTGGAAAAAAGGAATAGTACAAGGTCAGAGACCATAGATTGGTGGGTATGTTCAAATCCAAGTGTCACTAATTACCGTCTCTGTGCCCTTTGGAAGTTATATGACATCTCTGGGCCTTGGTTCTGTCATCTATAAAATAGGGAAAATAAAGTTTCCAATGCCATTGGGTGATTGTGAGCCTTAAATAAGATATAAAATGGTTGTAATATTGCCTAGCATGCAGTGAACATCCAATACATGGACATTTCTTTTGGCCTTTAAGGCAGAACTACTTACTAGGTTGACTATTAGAAAAATTCCCCATCTATAGTTGAAGGTTGTTTTACTGAAATGAAGGCCTTGCTCTGGAAGCCCATACAGGGGAACTCACTAATGTCACTAAAGTCAACTGGTAGTGGCTTTCTGGAGACTGATGTTCAGATATATTCTGAGGCCTTCCCCAGTGGAGATAAGGACAAAATGACCAGCCATGTCTGCCCCAGTAAGAAAACTTAAGAATGGGGAAGAGACAGAGCAAAAGGTAATAAGTGAATCACCTAAGGTCCTGCCTCACTTTCCTCTGGGATGCTACAGAATGTGCCTGTTTTCTCGTGTCCCCTAAATTCTTCTCATTCTAAACAAGCCCTGCAGCCAATACTTATTTAATATTTTTCTTGTTCTGTGGCTGACTGGTTGTTCTCACATCAATAATGCCCCTCATACTTGGAGAGCAGGAACAAGCTCTGAGCAGCTGTCAAAAAACCCCTGCTTTTTAACCAATTCATCAAATTCAACAATGACTTATTGAAAGCACAATATGAATAAGGAGAGGCAGGTCTCACTTTATGATGCTAACAGAGTGACAATTAAATTTTGAATAAGGAAATATAAAGCTTCAGAATGAGACCCAAACACTAAAAACAGAAATCTTAAGAGTCTTTTGGTGTTGAGGCCAACAACTCGACTTGCCTTAATAGCCCCCAAGGGCTTCATTATATGATATCAGAGTACAATAATTGGTGTGCACAAAATTGCCTAACTCATCAAGAAAACAATACATTATAATCATTGTACTCTGTTTAAGAAACCATGGAAGTTTATAATGCTCTTTGTAAAGGTCATCGGCTATTAATTAAAATTAGGAAATATTGCTGAAAAGAAAACTCTGAAAATTTCATTATGTAGAATACCCTATTCACTGATGATATTTCACAGTTATAAATGTTTTTAATCCCAACCACGTTTAGGTAGCTCATGAAACTTAATGCAGAAACTATTCAGTGCTATCCAGAAATCATAACTAAAATAGGAAATAAACATAAGACAAATTAAGAGTTTGTTAGGAGACATAGTAGATATTCATTTTATTTAATTTCTATAAGCACTTTATTATCAAGTACTTATAATATTTCAGACATTGTATATTAGGAGCACTAAAGGATGAAGTCTTTGGTTGAGGGAGTTCATGGTCTAGCAGAAGAGACCAACATGTTAAAAATTATTGACAAATGAGGAAAATAATTCTGCTAGATGAAGGCTAAAGGTGTGGGAAGGAGAACCAAGAGAAGATGATATACTTGCAAAGGGTACTGAAGAAAGAGCAGGAATTTGCTATTCTCCAGATATACAGAAGGAAAGGCATTCTAAAAGTCACAGCTTTTTCTATTCTTTAGATGTTACCCTCAGCCATATCATTATAAATAGAATGAGGAGCCTAAAGCAAGCTTAGCTGGAGTGGTAGAGGATTTTGAGAATGCTGGTTAAGTAGGAAGGAAACATAGGAGGTGAGTTGGAAACTTGCTTCAGCTGTAAGAAGCAGCTTGGAGGTGAACTGGAGGCCCATGAAACTGGAAGTGAGCGAAAAGGGTGGAGCAAACTTAAAAGCATTTAAACAAAAGAGAAAAACTAGAACTAGAGTTGCATTTATGTGGTGAGTAAAAGATGTGCTTAGATCATGGCTGGAGAACCACATATTAGTGGGTATCTAGCCCTTACTACGATAGGATAGTTTGTAATTCATGGACACCCATGTTTAGTAAGTGTTTAATAAGGATCTGACTCAGCTTATAATCTACAATTTCCTTCTAGATTCAAAATTCCCCAATATTTTACAAGACTAAAAGTAGGAAGTTGGACAGAGATAGTGTCTATAACATAGTAGGTGCTCCATAAGTTCAACTGAAAGAACTCAAGGACATTTCCTTAAGAGCTGGAAACAACTTCTGGGGTCTTGTGAAAGGAACTGAATGGCACAGGGCAAATGAATGATTCTGCTTGGTCTTTTGTAGATGCACTGGGACTTGAAACTCAAAGAGGGATATCTGGTGATGAGGTGATGACACTAACCCTAAAGCAAAAGGAAAACACCAGAAAAGTTACGGTCCTGAGAATGGCAAGAGGGAAGAAACCAAATATTGATTGGAGTGTCCACATCTAGAAATAAATGTCTTGTGGCCCTTAAAGATGTGGCTTAGCCTGCAATAAAGCATTTAGGTGCCTATACTGAGGTTGGGATGCTGAATCAAGTCTGTGGTGTGTTGGGTTAGATGGACCTTATATGCAATGATCAAGGGCTCTGTAAATGTTCATGGAGGTTGATGAGCCACATATATATACATTGTTCTCAGAAAATTTATGGAACTTTGAGGGGAAGCCTTAGAGAGCTATTATGCAACTAATGGGAGCATTAAACTTAATGCCACTTACTAGCCATTCTAATGCTTCTGATTGCATTTTATATTCTTAACAATTTCTTCAACATCTTAGTGAAGACCTCGTTTGACTTGTCTATGGGGATCAGTGACTGTGTGTCATGGGAGAGTCCCAGGAGGCCAGTAATGATTTATAGATTTATAGTTTAGCAAGAATATTCAGCATACTGCCCTCTGAAGCTTCCTCCATTGTCCCAGAGACCTGAACAGAAAGAAGCAACAACAGAAGAAAAGGAACACCTTACTGTGATCACAGAGGCTTTGAGGGCCTAGAACCTAAGTAATAATGGGGCCAACACCAAGGTTGAAATGACTAGTAATTAGTCTTGAGCACAGTGCTCCCCCTTTAGTACTTGTGATGGGTCCAGGAAGGAGGAATTTGACTGATCAACGTCAGACTCATTGATAAATGACACTGTCTCAATCCATACTGACATTGTAGTTTTTTTTTTCCTTCTTTTTTTGGGGAGGATTTTATATTGAAAAAAGAGTTGAAATTACTTGTCATCACTTTTTATTAACAATTATAAGATATTAAACATTAAAGTTAAACATGAGGCTCCCCTCCCACCTACCAAAGTTAACCACTCTGAACATTTTGCTGTTCATCTTTTCTGGGTTATTTTTAAGTCCATTTGTCTGTCTGTCCGTCTACCCATCCATCTTTCTGTCCATCTATCTGTCATCCATCCATCCATCCTGAAAATGTACATGTAGATGGGAATTTTATGTTAGTCTGAAATTATGGATCTGCTGTAGGTATTTTTACATATGATAAATATAAATTTACAATATTCAAAAAATAACAGCATCACATTCTTTAGTCTATGTCATAATCTATTCCACCAACATTCTACGAATGGATGTGTGTTTTTTCCCCCAATTTTGTCATAAACAATGCTGCAGCAGAATTCATACAATATAATATTTTTACTTACATTTCTGTAGGCTGGATTCCTAGAAGTGGGATTACAAGGACAAAGGGGAAACACATGAACATTTTTATTTTTCAAAGAGTTGGGCCAATTAACATTCCCAACATCAGGGTATGAGATTGCCTATTTCTTTTACCTCTGGCACCACTTAGAGTGTAATTCTCAAATTTAAATTTTTGCCACATTGAAGGCTGAAAACTAGTATCTCATTAGTGGTTTCATTTGTAATTCCCTGACAGCTAGAAGGTTTTACATTTTTCTGTGTTTATTGCACACTTGTATTTTCTTTTCTCTCAATTGCCTATTCGGATATCTTGCCTACATTTCTATGGAGTTATTTGTATTTTTAAATAAATTTGTAGGAATCCGTTATATGTTTAATATTAACTCTTTATTAACCTTTTCTTCCAAAGATGTGTTATTTTCTATGAAATGCTTAAGTGGCAAAACCTTTTACTCAATAGGACGCTCATGCCAAAGCTCAACAAATGCAATAAGGAAAAAGAAGGCTGCAGAATGTGGTGTTGAAATATCATTGCTCAGTAAAAACAAGTCAGGACTTTTTGCAAAAATGGCTGATTCCAGATATGGGGCAGGAAATGTACAAAAGACACTTAGAACATTCGGACATATTAGAAAGAAATATACCAAAGATCACAAGGATCATGTGCCGGGCACAGGGGGGCACACCTGTAATCCCCGTGGCTAGGGAGGTTGAAGCAGGAGGATTGAGCTAAATCAATTTAGTGAGACTTTGTCTCAAAATAAAAAATAAAAAGGTCTGGGGATGTGGCTCAGTGATTAAGCACTCCTGAGTTCAATCCCTGAACACACACACACACACTCTCAAGGGCCATGTAACAAGGACCCAGGAGTCAATTGGAACTGGCTCCCACTGGACAAAGATGGGATATAAGTGACAGAATGAAAAGGACATTAACTGCAAAGAATTAAAACACTTCAAGTTATTTAAGTTCATGGGTTCATAATAATATCTAAAAGTATTTGTATTATGGTAAGGAAATAACTCATTTTGAAAAGTGTCCAATAAGTCATTTGTCCTGATTTTCTTGTACCTCAGGGTAACCAGAGAGCAGGTGATGAGAAGTTTTCATTGTGTAAGTATTCTACTCAATAAAGTTATTAAAATTAGAATATCAACTAAAATAAGGGATCACATGTAATGATCCTGCTGAACCTTCCTAGTGGTTCATAAATTATTCCATGAACCCCTAATAAAATAAAGAATCAAGGTAATGATCATATATGCCTACCAGCATCACAAAGAGATTAATACCCACTATACATGAAAAGCTTCCTCATAGGTCTTTGCAATACTGTTGCAAAAAAAAAAAAAAAAATTGAAACCAACTCTGAGCAAACCTCTTTCTATAACTACCATATTACAGGAAATACATGGGTCAGAGAGAAACATGTTAAATGATACCATAGGGATGTAATCCATAAAATCCAGAATCTATAGAATAAAGAACATAGTTTAGAGGGAAAGAAGAGGGAAAGATGGAGGAGAAAGAGACAGGAGGCCTTTAGATTAAAGAACATTTAAGAGACATATCAGCTAATTTTAATGTATGAACTTTATTTTGATCCTAATTTGAGCACATACACTTAAAAATATGAGACAGTTGGGAAAATGTTAGCACTAAGTAATTTTGTAATGATATTACAAAATTAAAGTTAACATTTTAAGTAGGATAACAGCCTGAGGTTATTATTATTTTAAAGATTATCTGTGACTTAGAGATACATGCTGACAATATTCACAGGTAAAATGACATGATGTCTGAGATTTGCTCCAAAATAATGAAAACCTGTCCGAAAGAAGATTGGCCATGAGTTGATAACTGTGGAAACTAAGTGAAAGATACAAGTGGGTTACACTTCTCTCTTTACTTTTTTAACATTTTCATAATGAAACCAACCATCTCTGTGTTGGTAAAGTAGAGTCGAGGTATACAGGGCTCCTGTGACTAATCCTCTCATGCCCCAAGACACCCAGTAAAATCTCCGGGATGCCACTAGAATGAAGTTCTTTTCTAACAGGGAATTTTGTTCATTTTCATTCCTGATGGGTTCCCAGTGTTTAGAAGAGTGTATGGCACGTAGTAGGCCCTCATTATTTTGCAGAATGAATGAATGCTTCTCAGAGTGATTGGTGTTGGTTTGGCTTCATCAGAATAACTCAGGGGACAGGTGACCCCACAGAGACCTGGACATAAGACCCTGAGACTATGTGTACCAAAGACGTCTTCACCATCTGGTAACTACTAGTATAAACAAACTCAGATTATCACAGTGCAAACTGAAGATCCTGGTGGCCTCATGGCAAAGCTTGCCAAGTTCTGGTCTATAGAGTTCCTATCTATGGTCTCTGAAGCAGAGGCTCATATATATGGTCTTTGCAACAGAACCACCTGGGAATGCATTAAAGATTCCTGGGCCCTGCCTCCAGAGATTTGGGTCTATGAGACCCAGAGAAACTGTTGTTAAAAAGAAAAGAAAATTCCATGGGTGATTCTGAGGGCTATCAGCGGTTACCCAAATTATTTCCTCAGCCCTGTGTTGGCCTTGGCCTGCAGGACTGTGCCCTAACATCCTCATTCCTGTATGGTCTCCTTAGTGGAAGGCTGAATAATCAATCACCTTCTCCCACACCTTCTCATCTGTGGAAGTTTACCGAGACACATAGATGGGATCCAGGTCCATCCTGATCCAACTCTGCTACTCAGCTCAGCAGTGAATATTTGTTTTCTGCAGTTGAAACGTTTTGCTTTTATGAGGGCTTTACTCCATATTCTCAGTAGGCAGCCCTCTTGCCTCAGAGCTGAATGGTCCCGCTTCTTTGTTTTTAACTAGCATTTTTAACTAGTTTCTGGAGGTGGGGCTTCCTGCTGCTGCACTTACTCTCTGGGCTAGCGCACCCAATTGATATCCTCCCTGCAAGTAACCTCAGAGATAAGACTCCTTCATGGCTTAGAAGTTTGGCTGGCTCTTCTCAAGGCCTTCACCAACTTTTGCTTCCGATTATATAACCTTATTGATTAATCAAAACTATTGCTCACAGCTGCTGGTTAATGGATGATGGCTCTGGAGTTCGCCTGAAGACAATTATTTATTGCTTTATTGATGTGCTACTTATTACTCTGTTAAGTACCATAGGGTGTTTAATTATGTGAAAGGGAAGTGCAAAAGCAGCTGCTGAAAGCTGGCGTTAAAGAGGCCCAGTACCTGAGTTCCTGACAATGTGTCATAAAACAGCTTTAAAACACATGCACACACAAAGGACAAACCCCATTCCAAAGTTTAACGAGCTTGGAAGCAGAATGGGCTTGGGGAACTGCCTTGCCACTTTGTGGCTTGATATTAGCCACAGTACATGCAATGAAAACTAAATGTTTTAAATGGAAAGGAGACCTTTTTGAGGCTTTCACGCATTGCTATTTATTGCTAATGAGTGAAGTGGTGCCCATGACAAAGGCCACAGCTAGAAGAGAAGTACCTGATAGGACTGAAAAATGGCTCCTGTCGGAATGGGGACATCTGACATGGCCCGTGCTGCTCTGTGCAATCTGGGCTTCTTTCTGGTTGGTGGTCAACTCTTGCCATTCTGAAAGGCAGCCATATTGCCCCAGGAGAAGCTTTTGAAAGAAGCACCATGGTGGTTTGTTGGGAGTACTTACCACATTTTGCATCTCATTCTTTTCCTGCTACCAGGGATGAATTTCCTAGCATAGCACCAAAACTCATGGGTTTCAATGTTTCAGCGGTCTGAAGTGGGACTTGTGCTTGTGTTCAAGCAAGCTCCTTATTGCTAAGTCTGAGTCTTGAACTGATCCAAGGGGAAGAAATTTCCTTTATTTTAATTCTTCAGATAGGTTTTCAAGTTGTGCTCTGAAAAGCTTAGGGTTCTGTATTTCAAAGGTGGCAGCCTCCGTCACCATGCTTAAGCAGTAGATATTTGGTCAAAACACCTGGGCTGGAGGCCCACTAGGCAGGCTTTCTGGGGACCCAGTATATCCCCACCTACACAAGCCCGGGTCTTCTCCCCTCATAATCACCTTCATCCTAGAACTCTTTGGTTCCTGGTGGGCACACTTCTCCACAGTTTCCATCAGGGGAGGAGAAAACAATTTTCTTCTTGCCTACTGTAAAACCAAGGACAATTTATAAATTATCTCAGTAAATAATCTTGTCACAGAGACGTGTATAGATGCCAACAGAAATGATCTGTAAGATGGATCATGTTGAGAACAAAGAACTCACAGCTTGGAGTAAGAAAAAGTTGAAATCCTGCTTTTCCCACTTTTCAGTTTTATGATCTTGGAACAGTCCCTTAATTTCTCTGAACCTGGCTTCCTCCTTTATAAACAGGACAAAATAATAGCAACATCAAAAGCTTGTCATGAGCGTTAGTGAGACAATAGATTTAAAAAGCTCAGCTCTGTCCCTGACACATGATGAGTGAGCAAACATTAAAGTTTAAATTTTTCCAAATAATATACATACACAATGCTTCCTCTTTTTAGATAGCAGAAAATAGAGATCACATTTGACTTTTAACATATTCCTGTCTGGAATTTTTTTTCCATGCTATTATAGAGATTGTTTACTCATAAAGTAATGGTATGTAAAGTGTTAGGATTATAAACTTGTGTATAAAATATAATGTTTTTTGAAAGTAAATTTTTACTAACATACACTTACTAGAAGTTTTAAACATATTTACAAAATTGGAATCATATGCTGTATGCGATTATATATCCTACTTTTTGATACTATTGTATCACAAACAGGCTTGTTTTGGGGAGCTTTGTTTTATTTTGGAACCTAAACTCTGTTCTCAAAATTTCCCAGGAACTAAGTTTGCTCAAGTGCATTAAAAAATCCAAAGTTATTTGCACTACTTAAAAGACCATGTGTGTCCCATGTCTTAGGGAAGGTCTAACTCACTAAGATTTAAGACTTGGGAGACTGCATAGCATTGTGGATGAGTGGATAGTTCCTAGGATCAGGTAGGTAAAATTTGAATTTCAATTCTTCCACTTTCTTCTATTTCTGTGTGCTTGTTTCACATCTGTTAAAGAGAAAACTAGTAGCACCTAACCCAGAAGACTGTTGTGAGGAATTAATGTCTTAACTTAGGTAAGGCATTTAGCGGCTTGGTAAGTGAATGGTAAGCTAGCAATTATTATTTGATTCTTAAATTTAAAGTGATTTTAAATTTAAAATTTTTAAATTTTAAATTTAAAGTGAGCTCATTGAGCTGCAGTAAAGGGAAAAGTCATAACTAGGATAAATTACTTAAATTTATTCTTGTTGACTTGGCTGAATTCTTGTGGAAAGCTGAGGAATACCTTAGGATGAGAGCATCGGAGGAGTAGTTGACCATGGCTTTGTCATGATTCAAATGGTTAATTCAGGGACCATCAATGCTTTTCTGTAAAATATTTTTCACTTGGAATGCCTAAAGCTAAAAAAATACTATTAATTAAGTTTTATTTTGTTTTTATCTATGATAGCTGTATTTTGAGTGACATCAAAATGTTATGATATTATTGAAAGTTAGTGTTGTGCATAGATTTAGAACACTCTTTGGACACATGCAGACCTAGGCTTCTGTTTTGAGTAGTATGGGCAAATGACTAATTTTTTCTAAGTCTCAGTTTTATCAGCAATGAAACAGATAATCAAAGGGCATTCATTTTTGTATCCTCTACTCTGCCTGGCACACAATTGTTGTTTAGACATTCTGAGGGAATCTCTCACTGGCTAAGTTTTAGTCTTTTATTTCCTGATTTAATGTACAAAAGGCTTCTTTGGTCTATTCATTCCAGCCAGCCCCAGGTGAATGTCTAGATAACTTCATTGCTTCAATGATTTCTATAAATTGTCTTCTTGGTTCATTCTAAATTTTTATAAATACTCCATCCTGAACATGAGCCTGCAGGACACACAGGCATGTCCCTGATGACCACTGACTTTGATGCCCACCCTCACTGCCTGGCCAAGTATCAATGATTCCAATCTAATTCCCTTTGAACACCTGTGTGTACTCCTCATCAGTCTTGGGTCATTTCATAGTAAATAACTAAACCAAACACAAATCAGACTTGGGGTCATTTGGAGAGCTGGAGAAGAATCTATACTGGACAGAATGATTTATAAATTCAAAATCTTTGCCTGCTCACAAATGAGATGGCATATGTAAAAGGACTGTGTAAACTATACAGTGCTTCCTCAATGTGACATTTCAAGTTATCTATGTAGCGTCTCACTTTCTGGGGAAGGATCAGTAGACAATCTTTTCTCCCATTATCAAGATGAGAAAGCCTTGCCCTAGAGCTTGGCTTGAAGATATGTGGATAGTTGGTGATACAAGTGGGATTTGAAGTCAAGGAGCTGGCTGTTGAACTATTATAGTAGCATGAAGTACTTATCTTGTGTCAGTTACTGTATCAAGCTAATATCACTTACTGTTCTAGTTTTATATTATTACTAAATACTGTGAAATAGGCATTTTACAGATGGAGTAACTGAGATTTGGAGAAATGACATATTTTGCTCAAGGTTTTATAGCTAGAAAATGATGGAAGCAGGGTTTAAACCTTCGTCTGTTTGACATCAAGCCTGAACTCATTATGTAGCTTCCTGAGAAAACTTTGAACTATTTCAACATTAAACAGAGAACAAACCATATCTATAAAAGGTTTAAAAATTTTAATTATCTGGTGCTTTATTCTTTCATTCCTTCATTCAAAAAATATTAGATTCCTGCAATGTGTTAGTCACTATTCTAGACATAAAAAGAACTGCATTTAAATTTCTCAGAAGTTACCACTTACATCTAAACACTTCACTTCACCGAAGGGGCCTGTCAGAGCCCTGCTCAGGGTCCCTCACCCTGGTAAGAGGCCATATTAGTTCGCTTCCCAACTGCCAGTTCCTGTCTTTTTTGCCTTTGGAGCTTCCTTTGGCACCAACGCCTGTTTTACCTGCCTATGTGGCCAATAGTAAGTTCTGGGTAACTAATGCCTATCAGAAACAACCTCATCCAGAGACTGATGGCAGCTGGTGTATAAATACTCCAGCCCTCACAGCTCTGGTGGGATAATTCTGATGTCTATGTTCTACTCCATTGGGATTAAACTCCAGTTGCTCATGGTGGTAATTGGCTTGACCATATATACCTCATATCAGCTGCTTTTTCTATTCTGTGTCATTTTCCTGCTCTGTAACTAGTGTTTCTTTCTTTCTTTCTTTTTATTTATTAATTAATTAATTTTATTTATTTATTCATTTATTTATTCTGCTTAGGTATACATGATAGCAGAATGCATTTTGATTCATTGTACACAGATGGAGCACAACTTTTCATTCCTCTGGTTGCACGTGATGTAGAATCACATCATGTATGCAGTCAATCATACATGAAGCTAGGGCTATGATGTTCATCTTATTCCACCATCTTTACTGTTGCCTCCCAAATGGATTTCTTGTACTCAGAACATATGAACATCTACTTGTGAGGGAATCCAAGTGAAGTCAGGGTTTCTAGGGGTTCCTCTCTTCTGTCATTAATAGATAATGTGAATCTTTTTAAAAAACAAATGTGATTATTTTTGATATTTTGAATCTTGAGAAGACTGGCAGCCATATTTAGATTCTTAGGCGTTAATTCTTGGCTGGTGGTGGTTTAACCCTTGTTTACCTCAGCCTTTCCATGCGTTATGTGGGATTGTTGAGGGCTGTCACCTACTTTATTCTGGAACCTGTGTAGATACTGATGTATGAAAGATTCTCCTGAGAGAAAACTGTTCTTACTTTTCATGGATTTACTATGTGAGGCTCACTGGAGCCCCAAATACTGACAAGTATAATGACTTGAATATGGTATCATTTTATTTTCCTTGACTCTTATTCTTTCAAAGCTGAGCACTTATTGCTCTTGTTGAGAAGGGAAGTACATCCCAGATTTTGTCAGGTAAAGAACAAGTCTGAATGGGTGAGCCTGGGAGCCATCCTTATCTCCTCAGAGGGCATTTTCATTCTGCTGTTCAACAAAAGTTTATTGCACCTTAATGGAGTTTGAGCTCCAGGCTAAGCAACGTGGAACACACATAAACACAAAAAAATGGATAAAAGGCACAGCTCCATCTAAGGGTTCATGGATCTGGGAACAGCAATTGCAATACCCCTTTTCAGGGTCCATTTGGGTGGTAATACATTTCCTCCTGGAGAACAATCAGAAAATCAAATTGACTTTGGAATGTTTGCTTGATTTTAAAAATATAATCCCAGGGGGGGAAATAGCCTGTCTATGGAGACAAATGATTACCAATCTCAAAATAGTTTTTACTGTATTTTTACTCAGCCACAAACATTCTCTTTTGGAGTCTTAACCTAATTTCCCAGAGTTGCCTGGCCTATCTTTCTTCTCTAATTTTAATGTTCTGTTCAAGTCTTTAAGGTCTCAGTTGGTTAATGTTTAATGCTCTCCACGACCAGTGTTTGATGTTTACACTTTATTGGGCTAACCAAATTTGTAGAGCAAATTAAATGTGTACAGGTCTCTGGCAAGCCACGTTTAGATATGTGTTGCTCAGAAACCATCTCCTTGTTCAATACTGCATGCCCCAAATAGTTTCAATTAACTGTTCTTCTTTCCTGGCAATATCTACAGCTATCTGCATTGCTTTTGGGGAGCTATTACTTCCCAGATTTACAAATGTTACAGCCTCATACCCCTTTCCTCCCAGAAAGCATGTCACACCAGAGAGCTCCACTTCTATGTGAAACGAGAGTGTCAGCAACAGGTAACCTATTAAAACCAGATTGACCAAAGACCAGAAAAATATACTAGGGGTGGAGCAGAGGAAACTGGGAGGGGAGGGAGGGAATAATTGAAGAGTAGGTATTGTTTTTGAAACACACACATACACAGTTGAAGGAAACATAACTTGCATAAAGAGCTATTACTATAATTACCTGAAGAAATATATATTTTTAAACCCATTAATTTAATTTCAGTTTTCTTGTCTTGAATAAACTAAAAGGGTGATGTGCTTCCCTGTGATGGATGGGGTTGGAAAACCGAAATCTGAAGTCCAAGTCCAGTGAGGTCAGGTCTTTCTGGTGTGACCTTGGTCAAGCCCTTTCCTTGACCTTACTGGGCATCTTCCATGAAAGAAGAGTTGGCTTTGATCTCTGGAGTTTTCCTGTCTGGACATTTTCGGATTCAGTCCTATCTTTAGCCCCAATTATGAAATTCCTGGGGAGTGGAAGATTGGGCTTGCAAAAATCTTCCTAAAAGATGTGTTTCACAATAATTGCCCAATAGACTACAACTTCATATTCCTCAAAGAGTGCCTTGAGTTTTGGCTATTAGCAGTTTTTTTCCCCATCTTTCCAAACCAGTATTCACTTTCAGCCTTGCTGAGAGACACCCGGTTTTGACCCAGTGTGAGAAAATACTCAGATGGTTGGTTCTGGGATTTAATCAGCAGATGAAAATAAGGAATCCCCAAACCACAGGGTCATTGATGGACTTTGGGGCTCAGGTTTCCTGGGGGTCAGATTTCCTCTGTCTCAAGGCTACCAGAGAGAGGCCGGGTCTGGAGCCATAGCTGCTTTTCTGGCACAGCAGCAGTGGCTGAACACTAATGTGTTTAACAGTTGGACTTATTTTTAATCTACTGTATTAGGAGCACAAATTTAATCAAGAACAAAATGTTACCAATGTTGTTTTTTTGTTCCTGCATATGCATATATCCTTAACACTGTTCTGCATTCCCTGGTGCTCCAAAGCTTTCCATCTGACATCTGACTTATTTCATAACATTAGTTTTTTTAAGTGCAAATATATGTGGAGAAAAAAGAGAAACAAGGAACTGAATTACCACTCAACGCAGCCCCCCTGCTTAAAGAAATAACTGCAGTACAGATTTTAACAATTAACATTCCTGTAGTGAATGTCGTTATGGACAGAGCTAATAAATGTTTTCAAACACTCCCCGGCTCAAATAGGCTCCAATACATGTTCAGCTTATTTTCTGTCATTTGATGGCATGGGTGGGTTGAGACATTCCTCTAAGCTTTTTCTCCCGCTCTTAGTCAAAGAAAGAGATCTTATCTCCCCACCCTCCCTAACTCACCCCTTCCTCCGCCCCCGCTCCCGCCCCCTCATGCCTACTTTACTGAAACCTGACTTGCAGGTCAGTGAGCTGGTAACAGATTAATTTTACTTGGTGAGGAACACCAAGCATTTTGGCCAGGCTACATGAGAATCCTGTTATTATATTACCATTTTTCTAAATTAAATATTAGGAAAAATTAAACCAAATTGTGGCACGTAGTCAATGGAAAATATTTCTCTTCCAAACACTCCTCTGTGATAAATGCTTGTGTAAGTGAAAGCACAATAAATATGCAGTACGTTAAAAACCTAGATTATTCAGGTTTTAAGACTTATAGCTAAAAGTAGTTTAATATTTCATGCCTAATAATAGATTACTCCTATCACATTTCTAACCTTTATTTCTCCTCGCTTTGAAGTCCGGCCATATAAAGGTTGTTTGTAGAACCACACGAAAGTTAAAGCAAATATTACTTAGAGTGATTCATACCAGCAAGAATTTGCAATGAAGGCAGTCTTTTTTTTTTTTTTTGGTTTGTATGTGTGTCTTAATCAAAGGAAATGAAATGTTTGTAATATTTTTTGGTTGATAAATTTATTAAAACATTTTAGAGGCTTGTACTAGAAGCACAGCTGACATAAACAGACTGACTGGAAGCAGATTATATTCTGCTCTGTGGGGGAGGCAGAATTTAAAGGGGGAAAAATTCCCTGGATTTCAAAAATTGCCACCAGGTCACAGCAATACTTAATTAACTGAATACATTAACAGAGGGCTTTAACCTAGATGCTAAAAAAAAAGAAAAAAGAAAAAAGAAAAAAAAGGGTGGGGGGAGTAGTCAAATTCATTTAATCCTCTGTTCTTTGCTTACAGATTAGCCTTTCAGAATGAGCAACCTGATTTTTTTTTTTTTTTTTTAAGGATCCATTTACCTTCCAGAGCTTTTCATAGCAAAACATTTTGCATGGTTGCAAAAGAAATTAATTTGTTGCCAGTTGCTCCATACTGGCAGGAATTCTGAATAAAGAATGTAAGCAATCTATCTTTGTTTGCAAGATATAATTAATCTGGCAGTTAAAATTCTTTGGAAACATTCTGATGACTTATGTGGAAAAGTAGCGCAGCATTTTCAAAGAAAACTCTGAACTGTATGCAGGGGAAGATAAAAGATATATGAAGTGTTTGTTCTAAGTGATACTATTCATTTAAAGATCATAATGTAACCCCACCCTAGCAATTATTGTGAAAAACAAGACAAATCTCCGTCTATAGCTTTTTGACACAGTCTTGATTTGAGAAACAAAATAAGCACATTACTGTTATAGTCTAATAGACTGCAAGCTGTTTTATTAGAGTCGGCTGAATCCTGTTTTGCATAAAAAAGAACTCTGTTTGCTATCAAGAACACATTTACATTAATATGACTTTGACAAAGTAAAATAAAATCGCATTAAGATGATGTAAGTAGATAAGACAATGAAATCTCTGTGAGAGAGTTTTGGCACACACTAATTACAGTCAAGTCCCTGCAGGAAAAGAACATATTTTTACACCAACTATCCATGTGCTTGAAAATGTAGAGAGCCTAAAATGCAATCCTTGGTTTAGGTATTTCCTGAATACATTGTGTTTCTGTGTTTCTAGGGTAGTTGTTGTTTTAAAGGAGCCTGCCTGATAAATAACACTTTCATTTACAAAAATACAAGCATGTTTCTTTCTGAATACTAGCCTGTAATCATCCTGATTATTTTAAGGGACTTTCCAATATAGGGCAGCTGAAAACAAGGTTTTAGATTACATGGTAATTTAGGAATGCATGAAAAGCTAAGCAGTTACCATAATAGGGTTCTGGATAAACTTCATGGTTTTTAGAGCAAAACATAACAACATATGTTTTGTGATTTGTTTCAATGATTTATACACACACACACACACACACACACATGCACGTATATATGAAATATTTTTTTGTTAAAGTTCTATCAAAATATTTGGAAGCCTCATCTGTGTGCAGTGTTTTTATAACCCTATTTTGAAAACTTTGATGTCTCTCTTTTTGGTTCAGTCATTAAAAGAAAGGCAATGATGGATGATGATAAAGCCTCAGATTTTAAGACTAATCAGTTCTTGGCAGTGGCCATATTTCTTCTGTAGTGAAACTTTAATATTCCTTTGGCCTTGTATAGACTTAAAAATTTTTTTTGGAACTTTGCTACTCCAGCTACTTATTAAGTATTACCAAACAGCTATTGCACAAATATTAGCCCTCTGATTTAACACCTAACAAAATGAAGCAACCGGGAAAGAGGATCTCATCTCTTTCCTGGCTTTTCACAAATTTTGGCTGCTTCGTGCTTGTGTTTTTCTTCTTGGTTTTAAGGTAGGAATATGGAGAGGTACCATTCGAATGGTAGAAATGAGAGGGGAGAAAAATCTCCTTGGGGTAAAGATGGGCTTCCATTTGCATTTTTTTCTTCTGGAATTGTCTTTGTGGTGATGCAATTTTTATGAGAAGTCTAATTTTCTGCCCTGAGTCTTTGATGTATTGTTCTTGAAGTTGCAACAATAAACACCAGGTGTCTCCACTTAGCTGAGCTAAAGGTTCTGGGAAGAAAGGCCACTTCTGGAAAAGATGAAGCAGCCTCCCTTTCTCTGGTGCTCTTGGCTGCTGCCTGGAGAAGGCCACAAGGGCTGGCTGGGAGCAAGGAAAGGAAGTTCCTTCTTTCTGCAGTGTTCAGGTAGGAGCTTGTTGACTCATGTCTGGTCTGTAAGATAACCTTATTTTTGTGTGGAAGCCATGAAGGCTGGCATTCCTGGGAATATTGGTATGCTGGGAGAGTCTAGTGAGCCACCCTGGTGGCTACAGCTCAGATTACATTTCTGATCTACTCTGACAGAAACTGGCCATATTAGAGGGGAAGAGACCATTAGTGGTAGATGGGAGCACAAACTTCGTGGAACCTTCTTCTTGGAAACAACCAGACCCAAGACCTGGAAGCTGATATGCTGGCCCCAATTCAAAGTTGTGATTTCTATGAACATTTACTAATTTCTTCCATAAATATTTATTGAATCTCTACGATGTGCCAGGTACTGTCCTTAGTGGTGGAAAACTGAACAAACCTGTTCTCCCATATGTGTTAAGGAGCTTACAAAAGTGCCTCTTTAATTTAATGCTAGGGGTAACAACTGATGCTAATATATCCTAAAATATGACATTTCAAGGAAGCTGATAGGTATTGTTTGAAGGAACATTTCATAATTCATGGCGGGTTAGAAGATTCCTAGATGCAAAACTCCTTAACAACCTCTGAATGCTAATTTGCATCATCCCTTTCTAAGAGATGTGCTTTTCCTTGAACATATTTGGCCAAGGAATCATTTTAAAAAATTCTTTCAGGGGGCTGGGATTGTAGTTCAGCGGTAGAGCGCTTGCCTCATATGCGTGAGGCCCTGGGTTCAATCCTCAGCACCACATACAAAGCAATAAAATAAAGACATTATGTTCATCTACAGCTAAAAAAGTATTAAGAAAAAATTCTTTCAGCCATTTAAATATAATTACCATCACCCTAGGGAAATATTGCAAAAATTTCATTTGGTCATATCATCTTTAAAATTGTCAATTGTTCATTCTTTTATATTTATATTTATATTTTAAGCTTAGAAATGACCTCAGACTAAGTGAATATTTTTGAAGAATATGTTTTGGGAAAAATTGCTTTGAAATATGGACACTGTGAATTTTTCTTCTTCTTCAGGTGGACATGAGACAAAAGAGCTAAGGCTTGGAGGCCACCTGTCATAGGAAGAAGTTTGCCCCAGACTATGTCTATGGAAGCAGAGCTGGTCTCAAATGGTAGAGGAAATCTCTGCTCCCTCTCAGATTCCAAGCAGCCATCAAATGGTGATGGGACTGGAAAACTAAGAGACGGGGATTCTAGTCCTAGATGTTTCCCTAACTGCGTCACCCTGCGTAATTTGCTTACCCTTTTTTGGACTTAATTCCTCATTCCTAATAATAAATGTTGAATGTACATTAAGTTATTTAATCATCAAAACAACCTTCTGAGATAGGAGGTGTTATTTCCTATATTCTGAGGATAAAGAATCTGAATAAAAGAAATTAGGAAGCTTGCCTGAGGTCACAGTCACAAAGCTAAAAGTAATGAAACCAACAATATTGAGTGACACTCTTGAATTGGGCAGTTCTTTCAGAGCTGATAGTCTATAATTGTATGAGTGAATTTTGCTAAGTCAAATATCTATTGTGATAGGATAGTGACTCCTCTCAGCAGAGGTGATTTATCATTCAGCTGATTTATTGAGCATATACTCTGTGCCAGATGCTAACCAAGGAACATGGGGAATCCACAAGAAATGAGAAACAGGACCTTAAAGTCTAGTAGCAGTAGGAGACAAGTAAACAGGCAGTCCATCTGTGCAACGAAACTATCATTAACATTTCTATAGTGAATCATATCATTAATATCTGAATGTAGACTAATCACGAAAGCCAAAAGATGAATGGCTAAACAAAATGCAGTATATAAATACAAAGGAATATTATTTGGCCATAAAAAGAAATGAAGTCCTGATATATGTTACGTCATGGATGAACCTGGAAAATATTCTGCTTCGTGGAAGAAGCCACATATTGTATAATTCCATTTATATGAAATGTTCATAATAGGCAAATTTATAGAGAGAGAAGGCAGATTAGTGGTTGCCAGAGCCTGGGGAAAGGAATGACTCCTTCATGGGTACAGAGGTAGCTTTGGGAGTGGTGAAATGTTTTGTGATGGTTACACAACATTGAGAATGTACTAAATATCATTCACAGTCAATTTTATGCTATGTGCATTTTACCACAATAAAAAATGCCCCTGCCCCATGACAGTAAATAAAGCAAGGCTTATTATTCTCATTTCGAGTTACTAAACCACTATTCATCACCTGCACTATGAAAACTGGGCTCAACAGTGTTGTGGTTATTATAGTAAATCAGATATACTTTCTGTTCTTATGGATCTTACCATCTATTTATTGAGTAATATGAGATCACATTATATTATGATAAAGCATAATTAAACCAGTCTTATAATGGTAGAATGGGTGAAGTACTGAGGGATATTTGGGATAAAGAAACAATTTGATATCAATAGAGGTTATGGGAAAATTCTCATGGAGAAGGTAGGAATTTATCTTTGTGACTGAATAGGAATTCAGCAGAGAAGAGGAAAAAACAGATGGGTGGGGGTGCCAAATAACTTGCTGAATGTCATACCGCAGTGATAGAGCAGAAATTGAATCCTAGGTTCCTGATCCTAGTTCATAGCATTTCATCTTTATTATTTGGGGATTCTGTGTTTGTGAGTTCACATACTTGCTAAAATTTATTTGTAACCCAAACCAATACTTGGAGCATGTTCACAGGCATTCATGGGCATGCACGGAGTGGTGAAAAATTTGAGCTTCCTGACATGCATGATCCCAGCTGAAGGTGACAAGTGTCCTTTTTACAGTCTGTGTAGTTCCATGTTTTCCACATTTTGGTGCTTTTTTGTTGGTGATTTCATTGTTTAAACATAGTGTTGAAGTATGGTCTAGAGTTCCTAAGAGCAAGAAAACTATAAAGTACCTGATGGATAAAATTGTGTTAGATAAGTTTTATTCAGGCATGACACTCATGTTAGTGCTTTTGGTTGGAGGTTTGACATTAGTGAGTGACAATATATAATTAAATAAGAAATCTTTAAAAAGAAACAGGCATGACACGCCTGTAATCCTAGCACTTTGGGAGGCTGAGACAGGAGAATTGCGAGTTCAAAGCCAGCCTCAGCAATGGCGAGGCGCTAAGCAACTCAGTGAGACCCTGTATCTAAATAAAATACAAAATAGGGCTGGGCATGTGGCTCAGTGGTTGAGTACCCCTGAGTTCAATCCCCGGTACCAAAAAGAGAAAAAAAAAAAAACAAAGAAAAAAGAAACAGACATGAAAGAAATTGTATATTGACAAAAATGCTGTGTTTAGAGTCTGGTAGGAATCTGACCTTCTGTTTCTCCCAGGAGCATTGGATCATTCAGTATGTGCTAATTCAGTCTTTGCAGAATATATAGATCATAACTTCTGCAAATAATGAGAATTGACTGAACTTCTCATTATTGTCTACTACCAGGTTTGAAATTGTGCTTTTCCTTCTCCTTATCAGTTATCACCAATTCCACTTCTTTTCCCCCAGCTAAACACACACACATACACACACACATGCACACATACCCACATGTGTGTGTGCACACATACACCTCTCCAGATATAAATACCCAAATTGCAAAACCCACTTTCATTCATAAAATGAATATACAAAATGTTTGTTCACTAATTACTACACATTTTCAGGTGGCAGGAGAGAGTGTTAAACCATGTGTGGGGTCCTACACAGGCCACATATCCATGAAGCTGGATGGCCCTGCGTCTCCTTCTACTGAGCTAGTCATGTCTTTACTTCAGGGCTTGTGCTTCTTTTTTCTCAGAGACAAAGACAATCTTTTTTTTTTTTGTTTTTTTAATTTTTTTTAGTTGTTGATGGATCTTTGTTTTATTCACTTATTATTTATATGTGGTGCTGAGGATCGAACCCAGTGCCTCACGCATGCAAGGCAAGTGCTCTACCACTGAGCAATAGCCCCAGCCCAAAGACAATCTTAATTGTTTGCCCCATATCATTTGAGATAAGAAGTTCATCAAGCCATTCAGGCTTCCCAGATGTCTCTGGGGAAGCAGGTAATAAGTGCTCAGATGCACCGTGTAGGACCTGATGGTGGAAGGATTGGCTTGGCCTTGTGTCTCCTGGAGTCAAGTGACTTGGAGGGTTTTTATTTTCTCTCTGACAACCCACCAGAGCCACATGGGCCTGCATGTCAGAGCTGAACAGAGCTACAGAGCTCCACTCTGCCTCTCACGAGTCCCCTGGGTCACATTTCCTGAAAGAAGTCTCCTTAATGATTTGATAGATCCCAATTTAGCTTCCTTGAAGTTCCTGGACAATGCTTGGGTCTTGGCAGACTCTCACAGGCAGCTTTCGCTCAAGGACTGTGGACTCTCAGAGATGGTGAGGCTTCCAGGACAGAAGCAGAAGGGGGAGTGGCAATAGAGTCCTGAAGAGAGTTTGCTTGGCCTAATCTTCAGTGAGGACAGGGAGGGAAGAGAGGAGTCACTCAGAAGCACTCACTGAAGACAGATCTCTGGAGTCCTGTTCCTTATCTCAACTTCCCTCACTTCTGCTCTCCCTCTGACCAAATTGGAGTGGTATGAAGTCAGGGAGTGCCTTGCAGATTTGCAAAGAAGCAGGCTTGGCTTTCTGGAAGGGAGGACTGGCTAGTTAGATATTTGCAGCTGTTTTCATTTCTCCCTCAGTGTGGGCACCCCTCACAGGTCCTTCAGAGCCACCTACTTCCAGAAAGCCTAGAAGCCTGGGTCAGGTAGGAGGCCATATTAGTTTTCTGGAGCTGCTGTAACAAAGCACTACATACTGGGTGCCTTACAGAACAAGCATGTATTGTCCCATATTCTGTCAGCCAGGTGTGTTCCTTCTGAGGACAATGAGAGAGAGTCTCTTCCAGGCCTCTCTCCTAGCTGCTGACCATTTGCTGGCTATCTTTGGTGTTCCTTGGCTTAGAGATGTGTCATCACCTAGATCTCTGCTTTGATGATCACCTGATCTTTTCCCCATGTCTCTGGATCCTAATCTCCCCTTTTTATAAGGACACTTATAAGATTTACCCCATTCCTATATGACCTCATCTTAACAAATGATTTCTGTAATGACCCTACTAAAAAAGGTCATATTCGGAGGTACTGGAGGTTCAGAATTCAATATGAAGTTTTGGGAGATGCCATTTAGCCCATTGCAGAGGTTGTGGTGGTGATGGTGGTGGTAGGGGACAACAGAGGTAAGATTAGCAAGGTGAGTACTGAAGGAGATGGGCTAGACCAGAGTGCTCATTGTAGGATAGGAAGAGTGGGACTTGAAGTTTTACATGTTCTCTGGAGCCAGACGTGGAGACTATTCTGAAAAACTAGGCAGAGCACCTTTAGACTTAGCATGGAAGGTAAGTGGATGTCATTGTAGGTTCTTGAATTGGATTGTAATAAGGTCAAATGGCATTTTAGGTCATTGACACAGACAGTGATATAGAGAATGGGTTGAAAGAGTATGTTAGTAGAGGCAGGGGAACTAATAGGAACCCAGGCTACCATGGGAATGGAATGGAAAGGCTGTGAGAGTTTTTAAAAGAAAATGAGATGGTAGGATTTGATGACTGGATTCAGGCAATGAGGATCTGTGGGTGCCTGTGTACACATGCTCAGAGGAACAACTTAGTTTGGAATGTATTGAGTTTGGAATGATGTTTGACATCTAAGAAAACATGTGCTCTCTTCGGTTGGCAAACTTTTTGTAAAGGGACAGTTAGTAAATATTTTACAGTTTGTAGAACATATCAGCTCTGTTGTTATATCAGGAAAGCAGCCACATATAATATAACAGTGAATGAGAGTAGTTGTATTCTGATAAAACTTTATTTACAAAAACAGGCAGTATGCTGTATTTGGCTGAAGAGCTGTTGTTTGACACCCCTGCTCCTGGAAATTGGAAATAATATACAACAGTAAGTTAAAAAAAGAGAGAACATAGAAGTCCTTTAAAGGTCATTTTTGTGAAGTCTTTTGGAATGATGAGTCATCACTATTCAGTGGGAATCTCTATATAATACCCACTGAAATGCATTCACATCTGCAACAAACATTTCATTGAGCATCATCCTGGTGCCAGTGTGCTTACATGGTGTGAAAATCACCCCACGGACAACTTTGTGAGTCATGTAACTCCTATCCCTATTTTACAGATGAGGAAACTGAGAGATGAGGAGGCCCTTGGGAAGGCAACATGAAGTTGTTGAACTTTCTTCCTAATTAGAAAGCACAGCTAATTGCTGTGTGGAAACCTTCCACTCCAGCAAGAATTTTGGCTAGGCTTAATAGTTCGCATGAGGCATGAGGCAATGTCAAATTTAATATCTGCTTATATGATATCAGAGTTTCACTTTGTACTCAGTTAACAGTCTTCAGTATAACTTCTCCCTGTTCTTGTTAGACAGTAAGGTCTTAAAATTAGGGAATAGCTACAACCTATCAAGTGCCTGGAAGAGAGGAAAAGAGGATAATTTAAGGTTCATGGAATTTGTCCATTTATCTAGGTTACTTATGATTTTTTCCCTTGATTAAAATGGCTGTTGGGTCCCTCATAGGATTTTCCTCTCATAATTTAAGACAAATATTGGTTTCTTTGCTAGAACTGTTAAAAAATATGTTGATTTGCTTCCAGTTTAGTTGAGAATTATTATTGAAAATATTATCTATTGCAACCTCATATATTGTTTCTTGTGAGAAACTTATCCTGGAATTTGATATAAAAAGTATTTCTTTCTCAGAAGATATGATTCTGTTTCTTAGTGAGAGAACCATGAAATTAATTGTGTTTTCTTTTTCTATAAGGCTTCTGGGAAGCTCAGAGCCATGTTTAATGTGCAAGACCAGCAAGTACTACCCCTTACTTTTATGTTTTTCAGTCTGTATCCCTATTCTTATTCTCATTCAACTACTTCCTAGAGAGAGATGAGTGTTTAAAAAGATTAAATTTAATTGATTCAGAATCAAGGTAGAGAGTCTTTCAGTCAACCAAGATAGTAACAAGTTTTGTTAGACTCAAAAAAAAAGTGCTGAAAAATGCTTTATGATTAAAAGCAGATACTTGCTTTGGTGACTCTTAGGGGTTATTGGTATTTGCTCTATGATAACAAATTACTACGTGTCTGCTGAGTGAGCTGCCTAAATGGAGTATTACATTTGCCTTAACATTGGGTTACAGGTGAGGTACTGAGGACAAGGAACAGGCATAAGGTTTGGAGAGGAGATCTGAGAATTTGTTTCAACTCTGCCACTAAGTGCTCAGGTGGCTCTACATGGGACACAGAACCTCAGCTCAATGATTTTGAATATCCCTTCAAATGTAACGTTTTAGGAACCCATTGCCCAACTGCTATTCTCTGCCTCTTACCCTCTTGCATAATTACCCAATTAAGTCTTATTTTTTTTAGGAAGACTGTAATCATCTAGGGGGTAGGAGCTCTGTCTATGTTTATCTCTATCTATCTGTCTTTCTATCTATCCATCTATTCCCTGAGTTATATAAACCACCATATTCCTTATAGATTTGATAGGTTTACAAAAGTGAAAGCAATAAAATAAGAGAAAATAGACTTGAAGTAAATGGAGGAAAAAAGGGTTTATATAGAGGGAACACAAGAGTAAGTCTAGGGCTGGGATTGTGGCTCAGTGGTAGAGCACTTGCCTAGCATGTGTGAGGCACTGGGTTCAGTTCTCAGTACTGCATATAAATAAATGAATAAAATAAAGGCACATCAACAACTAAAATATGTATGAAAAATTAAAATAAAAAAGATTAAGTCTAGAGAGACGAGAAGATAGGTAGGTAGTTGGTGGGCACCTCTAGAATAAAATACCAGCATCACCTACATGCCTGAAGAAAGCACAATTGGTTTCTATACAAACAAAAATGGCCTTGGGGACTGAAGCAAAGTAGAATAAGAGTGTGAAGAAATCTCTTTTTCTTAAATTTATCACATGATAGAAACATAGTGAATATTACTTGAGTATTCAGTCAGATGATGATCATAGATCTATAAAAGTATTTACTAAATGTGGTAAAGGGAAATTCCTTCAGTCAAAAATGGCCCTGGGGAAGTTTAGGAAAGGTTGTGACGGGGGAGATGAAGGAGAAGAGAAGTTCTGTTTCATAAGGACAGAATTTCACTGGAAAGAAATTCTAGTTCACAAATGGCTTCCTGGGACCCCAAAGAATGAAAAGGCTGCTTTGGCAGCAGGGCGGATAGTAGCATAAAAATGACAGACAAGGAGGAAACAGGTTGGGGAATTTGGCAAGCAACACTTCTTAGGAAATCAGTGAGTAATAAGATAATATAGAGGACCATTCTTTTTTTGTGGGCAATGTTCTCTGGTGAGCTCTTCAAATGGAAACTTTGCAAATACTGTAATGCACTGATAGGAAAGATTTATGTAGCAAGAGTTCATAACAGCAGAAGAATTTGAGGCTACCAAGGTGAGTAGCACTATCATTAATACTTCATTTATTTAACAAATATTTATAAAGTGCATATCTTGTACTAGATATTATGTCAAACACTTTAGGGAATGGGAGCAAGAGAGCAAATAGTGAATACATCATATCTGTCTTTTTTGGAAGCTCATGTCTTAATGGGGGGTGGATATGGCACAAGGTAAGTCTTACTGATTCATTACAAGTATTTATTAAAGATCTATTTTATACCAAGGCTAATGCCAGATGCTAGCTACACAATGTAGATCCAGAACAAACATGATTTGTTTTGAAATATTAAAATAGAAATTTGTAAATCAGTAGTTACTTCCCCTGTCTCAACAGAGAATTAACACAGAGACTTGACTGCTAAGAACTGCAGAGATTAAGTAAAAATTGGACAGGGTCCAAGTAGTATATAATAAAGCAATGGGAAGAGAAACAGACCTCCACAACTTCTAAGTTCCCTTTCTCGCCATGCCAATTTCTTGGTAGTCTTGTTTTGAATACCTATTTCTCTAATTTTGCATAAATGGTGAGATGTTCTTAGTTCTGAAGATTGAGGTTGTTGGTTACCTGAAATACTCACCTCATAGTTTGTCAAGCAGCAAAGTATGGAAAAATGATCAGAGTTGTTAGGAGAGGAGAATCCAGATAGCAGATAAGCAGTATATGTCAATAACCCCATCCCATGTCCACCGTAGACATTAGTGACAGATCACAGCAGGTCTGAATGTGGCCTGAAAATCCTTCTCATTATAGTGTATCAGGTGGCCAAGCTGGTCTTGGCACATAAAATGAACTCTTCTTGCCCTCTGAAGGTCCTTCAGGCCTTTGACAATTCTCCAACCCTTCCTACTCTGAGAAAAAACTGAATGCCTTGAGTTTCTTTTAGTTTTTCCCTTCACTTTCTGTTACATTATTTTTTTCAAAGTTTGGTTGAAATTGTAGTCTGACAGTTGTTGAAAAGCAATGACAATATGTTATGACTAAGGACTTTCACAGCTTTAGAAAATAATGACACAATTTTATTTTATATAACATGTAATAATTTAAATAATTTTATGTAACTACAATAGTTTTATTCTAGTCATTCCCAACCTCCAGCATAAATTAGGTGTATACAACCTCCCATGTACTACACTATGTACTTTATGGACATATTTTATTTAAAGGTGCTATTGTTGTTTCCTGAAATTAACTTGTCTGAGGTCTTATCAGTAGTAACTGGTAGAATCTGAATTCAGATATCCTCCAGGTGTCTGATCCCAAAGCTGAAGTTTGTCCCTGCTCACAGAGTCAGAAATGTGAGACCATCACCCTTGGGAAGCAATGCTTTATTTCTCAATGGAAAAAAAAAATCACCCCTTGTTTCTAAAATCAAAGTCATCATTTGTATTCTAAGGAGAAAGAATAGAATAGATTTAGATAAGCTTTTAAACTCATGCTCTGTCTTTTTAATCTCACAGAAGAGGAAATAAGATGTCTATCTTCAGGTCATCTCGAGTTTAGTGGCTGGTCCAATACCAACATTATGGTTCTTCTACCCATACTTCCACTGCCAATGGCCATTACTTGGAGGCAACAACTGCCATTGAACAGTGGGTCTGGGGGAAGAGGAGTATTTGCTCAGACCATGAACATATTTTTCTTCTTCTAAGACTGTCAGTAAAATGAAGTGAATTTCAGTTCTTGCCATGCCAATATTCATTCTGGGGTGAAACATATAAGAGGCTGAGATAGGCATTAGAAAAGAGAAGCAATGGACAGTGTTATGATTTGGATGTGTTTTGTCCCCAAGGATTCATGTGTTGGAGGCTTGGTGCTCAGTGTGGTGTGGGGATGGTGGACCTGTAAGAGGTGGAGCCTAGTGAGAGGTCCCTAGGTCATGTGGTGGGAAAGGTGCTGCCCTCAGAAGGGCATGCTGGTTTCCTGGAATGATTCCCACTGCAATGACTTATTACAAGAGCAAGCCCAAGCCCACTACAAGTCACATCTGACTTCCTGTTTTGAGATGAGCTTCCTTTCTTCCACATGAATTCCTGCCGTTTGCATGAGGTCCTCACCAGCTGAGACAACATTAGTGCCATGCCTTTGAACCTCCAGAATGTGACCAAAATTAGCCTCTTTTCTTTATAACATTATTTTGTCTCAGGTATTTTGTTATAGCAGAAAAATGGACTTATATGGACACAAAGAATCATAATTCTCACAAGGTTTGAAACTAAAGGGGAAAAATAGCATTTTCTGAGCAAATACAGAGTTATAGTGCTGATTGAATGAGATAGTATAGGAAATAGAAACAGCAACATTTTTTGTTGAGCTTATATGTTAACAACCTCTTTAAATGTGTTACATGGACATTTAAAATTTGTATGACTATATAGGATTTACATTATTTTTTTCTCTTTTATGGTTGGGGAAACTAAGGATCAGAGCAGTTAAGACACTTGTCTAAGGTGACAGAGCAGTAATGGTCAACACAGATCAAAATAGGATTACTGCCAGCTGCAGTGGTGCACATTTGTAATCTCAGTGGCTTGGGAGGCTAAGGCAGGAGGATAGAGAATTCAAAGTCAGCCTCAGCAACTTAGTGAGGCACTTAGCATCTCAGTGAGACCCTGTCTCTAAAAAAAAAAAAAATATATATATATACACACACACACACACACACACAAACAGGGCTGGAGATGTAGCTCAGTAGTTAAGCACCCCTGGGTTTAATCCCTAGTACCAAAACCAAACAAACAAAAAACCAAAAAAACAAACCAAAACAAAAAAATAGGATTTGTTTACACCTGAGGTTCTTAATCCGTTAAACTTGACCCATGTGCAAAAGGTCTATGTCTTATTGAGCACCAAAAAGTGAATTTACCACAGAGCTAACAAAGCTTAAGTTTTAGGGACTGTTACTTTCCAGGGTACTTTATAAAACCTCAGAAGGAGCCCCATTAGTTTTTACTAATAATTTCGTATTATTTGACTTAAAGATCACTCTTACCTATTTATACAAGCTTTACAAAACTTGAATCTGCCCCTGAACACACACCATATTAATCTAAACTAAGTGATCACATGGTCCTTCTACTCTTATCCTCTCCCACCCTGGAATGCAGCATGAGTAGAGCCTTCTCATCTCACGGGAATTACTCATCATCCAAATTTCCAGTGTTTCCCTTCTCTGGCATCTCGGCTTTTTAGACAAAAATCTGTGTTGGAGGCTGAAGCCTTCCAGCCACTCAGGAAAAATGTATTCATTTTTTCTCTGGCATCTCACACGTGACATCACCAATGGTGTATCTGTAACCCCTTGTGAGAACTGCGGACCTTCTAATTATAGTAAATGCAGTCAAGGAAAAAGGCCCAGATTTTAAACAAACAGCCATGAATTCTGCATTTGCATGTCATGCTCTGGAATCATGTTTTTCTGAGTCATAGATTATCTATTTAGATAAAGCCACAAAAAGCATCGTGTTTTGTTAATTTGGGGACTTTGAGAAGGGCAAAAGAATTCTAGTTAAATATCGGAAGAGATTCTGTACTCTTGAAAGTAAAACATCATGGTAAATCATTAATAGTTCTGGGGTGACTACACATTTAGGACAAGGCTGTGTTCTTGCTAAGTAAACTCCATTTCCAGAATGGCAAAGATGTAGAATATGTGGTTATTGGAAGATTCAATAAGCACTGAGAACACCAGATTACTGTAAGACTTGATTTGTAAAATAATTTGAATATTGGAACACAAATCATAAAATATTTATTACTATCCATAAACAAAACCCCAGATATGTGTAAGGGAGTATTAGTTGAAGCAAGAATAATGTCATTAATAAGCTGTGTGGCTTAGTGCTGCTGCTGCTAATAATGATGATAACAGTAATAATGAAAAGAAGTTAACACTGTTGTTTGCTTACCATGTCAGGAGCTGTGATCAGCACTTTATATCCATTTAATCCTTACAATTCTATCCCTGTTCCCATTTTTCAGATGAGGACTCTGAGGCCCAGAAACATTGAGTGACTTGCCAGCCATGGTTAGTTGGTATATTGTGAACCTGGTATTTGGGTAAAGTCTGTCTCAGAACAGAACCCAAACCCTTATCCACGCTGCACAGTATTTGCACCCCATTGGGGCTTGGTTTCCCTTCAGCATAATGAAGGATGTGGTGCTCCTGACCTCTGCTGCTTCTTCCAGCTGAAAAGCTGTATGATGCTATATTTTCAAGTTATAATCCTCTGACAGCAAAAGAGCTCCTGGTTTTTTACTAATATGTTTGTTTTTCTAATTGATCTCTACCAGCTCAGGGTAATTAAAACCCCACAGCTCTTACATTCCTCAAACAAATAGAAGCATGCACGTTTGCCATCCTTCTTAACAGTGTACATGGCATTATTTATGTGTGGCACCTAAGATAAAAACCAAGTATGTGGCGGGAAGCAGCAAGTGCTAGGCGAACAGAGGAACAAATGTGCGTACAGTCCAGCCTACTGTTCTGTAATTTTCTGCTTATTTACCAACAGCACTAAGTGTTGACCTGATCCATGGCTCCCATCCACAACCTTAGATGATCTGTTGGTAAACAGAACTTTACATGCCTGGTAAATATGCAGTGGAATGGTGAGGTTAGCAATGCAGAATGTCATGCAGCAGCTTGTGATCCAGGTAACCATTTATTATGGCCATCATCGTGGACTTAACAGAATGAAAAGATACTCAGCCTTCCTGGATTAAGATACCATCATGGCAGAACCTTCATGCACAGCCTCAGTTATCATGGGGAGCATGACATAGAATATTCTAGGTTCTTGGTGTCACTGGACTGGGTCTGTTTACCTTATACATCTGTATAAGGATGTATGCTTGAATGGAGGCAGAAACAGAATAGGGTTTCCTGTGAGGCACCGCACTAAGTAGCCAGGGTTCTCTGAGCAGTCTGTCAGGACAAGGAAGAGGGCCATCTGTTCATTTCAGAGAGGACTTCCTTTATCAGCTTGGTGTTGGGTGCCATAGGCTCTGGTGGGATTAAGCACCACAAGGCCATAGTCTCAGGATCTTCCAGCAGGACAGAGAAGATGTGCACCACAATCTGTCTGTATGCTTACCATGGCACACACTTCTTTCTCTAACTTGTCTTTATGAAAAGATGACATTGCAGCTAGGCCTTAAAGGAAAATGATCTGGACATCCAGAAATTGGAATGAGGATGGAGAGGATGAAAAGATAGGAAGAGGGGAATAGATGAGGCAAAGGAAAGAAGAAGCTGGGTTGAAGGTAAACCTGTCTGTATTTTTCCTTTGTGTCATTCACATAGTTGTCATTGTTTGTGCTAATATTTGCTTATTGATCATCTCACCAGACGGCAATGTCCGCTCCCTGAGAGCAAGGACGAGGGACGAGGTCTGTCCTATTCATCCGTGTATGCCAAGTGCCCATGGCTGTATATGTGTTAGGAGGGGATCAGTAAATGTGTATCATGGAAAAGGAGGAAGGGAAGTTTGAAAAGGGACTGGTCAATAGTGGAGAAATATGTATGTAGACTGTCAGGATTGAAGTCATAATAGTAGGTTATTTATCAAGAGGGTTAGTCAGCCTTTATAAAAAGTTAGAGCCTCATAATAGTCCAGTGCTAGTGAGGTAGATAGCAAAATGTGAGAGCAGACATTAAGACTGGGCAATAGAGGTCACAGGTCAGAGGTCAGATGGGGCAAACCTAATCCAATTTAGGAAACATGTTATCATCTACAAGCCAGGCATTATGGAATGGCAATGGTAAGAGAGTGTACAAGAACCATCAAGACCAGCTCCAGCAGAGTTTCCTAGGAGGGAAGCTTGTGTCTTATGGGTAAATAGTAGCTTCACAAAAAAGGCAATGATTCAAGCACAATTTGAATAATAAGCAGAGTTTTTCTAGAATGGAAGGAGAGAAAAGGGCATTCTATTTAAAAAATAGAGGTGGAAAGAGAAATAGCATATATGAAGAACCTAACCGCATGTCAATATATTGGTATGTTCTTTACTTAAATTATTTTATGTATTCTTTGCAGACCTATGGAGCTAGACTATATATGAGGAAATTGACCTTCCCAGTGGAGCTGTGACTTGAGTCTAGGTTTGTCTGACCCTGATTTGGCAAGAATGATAATAATAATAATAGTTAACATTTATTGAGCTACCCTCTTTCTTATGCATTTGGGATTTGCCTTGATGCTTGGAGTTCAACCCAGGGAGTAAGACTTCCAGTTAAACCATGTAGTCAATATAAGCTAATGTATCACTAGTATATTCAACAAACAACACTGGCTGGGAAATTTAAATCCAATTCACCCAAGAGAAATTTGGGCAGAGTTTTCAGTGTCAAGAATAAAAATTTGGCTATATGTTTCCATCATCCAGTTGTATAAAGCCAAGCAGTCCTGGCCCATAAATTCCCGTTGAACAGTGTTCGAGGTCTTCTGTAGTCAGAAGTCCAGAAGTCAAATGCTGCATGGGAAAGGTCAAGCATCTCAGGAAGGCCACCATCAGCTTGTTCTTGGGTGAGGCTTTGGGTAGGTTAAAGAACAAACTCAGTAACTTGAGTCAAAATGAAGTTGGAGACCATGTCAGATAAAGCTTTCCTGAATTTTCTATAGATGCATTCATACCTTTGGACTGGAGAGTGTATAAATGGTATGCAATGGCAGCAGGTGCTGACTGTCCTCAGCCCTAGAGAAGGACATTATCTGTCTCTGCTCTGCCCTAATAACCAGGGTCTCTGCAATGTGGCTCTAAGCATTTCAGTCCTAGGACAAGACCTATTGGAAGACAGAGTCCATATTGCAGTTATCTTTGGGTTTTCCATAGTGCCTACCTCTGTGCTTGGTGTACATTAGGCACTCAATACAAAAGAACTGTGAGATCATGAAGATAACATAACATCAAATGCCATCACTTTTCTTTTTTAATCACTGTTCCTTTTCCAACCGCTTCCCAGTAGCCTCAAAAATGCCACTTTGAGGCATTTCCAAAGCTAAAGATCCAGTCAGACCCAAGTTTAAATCTAATTTCTATTCCTTTATAATAGCAAACTCTTCTACCATGTCAAATGTGTGAGGCATTATTCTAAATCCTTTTACAAATGCCCCTGACTCATATACTGAGTCTATCCATCTGTGAACCAATTTGGTTCAGTTGACTCTGTCAGCTAGTCATGAGGAGCTTTCCATGTGAGCATAGATCTGTTAAATGAGTAGGACTGAACCAACGTGGAAGATGGCACAGGGGTCTAGCAACCTATTTGTACAGCTTACTTGAACCTTCTGGCCTTGCTCATGGCTCATGCCTGATGGCAATGATGATGATGATCATCATCATCATAGGTCTACCCTCTCCTCATTGATCTGAGAGAATCCAGCTCATAGTGGCAAGCTCTAGCCACAAGGATGTTTGATGTTACAAGGTCATATGCTCTGTCCTTCCAGAGGCTAGTGACATGCCAGAAGCTCCTTGTTGGAAGCTACATAGTTATCTATTGTGTATAGGAGGGCCTTACACTAGAACCCTAGGGGTCTACATTGTGATCCTATTGGGGATGTCCGTAAACTCCACACAGACTTATAGGGATCATAGGATCTTCCAGGTTGTATGGGTTCAGGTGGCAGGGCTGCTGGCACTACAGATTAGAGCTGCTATAGAGTTCTTTCTTGATCTTGGTGCCACTCAAAACTGGCAGCACTCTCTATTACATAGTAAATGGATTAAAGCAGTATAGATAAGTGTGGAATATGCTGCCCTAGAACCCAAAACATCCTATTAAATATTGTTCTTTCTTGGTGGTAGGAGGAGAAATGACATAATTTTTCTTTTTCTTAGAGGTGCTGTCTCAGCATGACCCAGACAGCCTAACATCTAAAAATTTTATCAATGTAGTTATTTATCTTCACAGAGTTTATCTCTTATCTACTAAAGCACATATATTTTATCAAAAACTCCACATAATTTCTGGGCTTTGCTTAATTTATATGATCCAATAAATATAATGTCATTGATGTAAAAGATCAATGTGATGCCGATACAATGTCCAGATGGGCCAGATCCCTTCAGACAATAGGATGACAGTGAGAAGGAGAAATAACGAAGCCCTGGGGAAAGAATGTCCATTTCACATAAATGTAAACTGTTTCTGATCCATTTTTATTTATGGTAATTGAGGAAAATCCACTCATTAGAACAATAACCACATATAAATCCACATATCTGAAGTCATTTTAACCTACACTAGCAAAGGCATCATGTCAAGCACAGCAACTGAAATTGGGGCCACTCCTTGCTTGAAACTGTGTTGGCACATTGTTAACTGCCAGAATCCATTCAATATTTATGAGGAGTAAGACTGGTGAATTAAGTAAGGATACAATAAGATCACCAATTCTGCATCTACCAAGCTAAAATGTTGGGCATGCCCAGCAATAGTCTATCATCAAACAGAAGTAGTATAAATGTGAACAGAGCCCCCCAAAAGCATGAAGTCACAAATAAGTTACATGAAGAAGTGGTCCAAAGGCCCACAGTCCCCACTATGGCTGCAGTGCCTTCTGCCTTCCATTCTGCCCCTGTGGCCTCATGAGTAGTTACCCTCAATCAGCTGACAAAAGAAGACTTGGTCCTGGTTTACAGATAATTCTACATGGTATGCAGATACACTCAAAAGGATAGCTGGAGCACTAAAGACCCTCTCTGGAACACCCCATAAGGACAGTTGTGAAGGGAAATACTTTCAGGGGGTAGAACTTTGAACAGTGCACTTGGTTGTGCACTTCACACAAGGAGAAGAGAAATGGCAAGACATAGAATCATATACCAATCCATGAGCTTTAGGCAATGGTTTGGTTGGATAGTCATGGGAAGAAACATGATTTAAAAGTTGATGACAAATAAATTTGGGGAAGAGATCTGTGGATAGACCACTCTGAATAGGCAAAAACATGAAGATATTCAGGTCCTATATGAATGTTTACCAAAGGACGACCTGAGAAAAGGATTATTTCAATAATCAAGTGGACAGGATAGCAATCAGCCTTTCTCCAGTCACCCCTGTCATTATCTAACAGACTTATGAACAAAGTGGCCATCGTGGCATGGATGGACATATGCATGAGCTCACTTACCACAGCTGACCTAGCTATGGCCACCACTGAGGACCTGCTCTGGCAACAGCAAAGATCAACTGAGCCTCTGATATGGAAACATTTCCCAGGGTGATTATCCAGCTACCTGGTGGCAAGTTGGTTATATTGGGCAACTTTTATTAGGGAAAGGACAGCATTTTGTTCTTACTAAAATAGACATTTACTTTGGATTTTGATTTGCCTTCCCTGTATGCAATGCTTCTTGACCAAACTACCATCCATGGACTTACAGAATGTGTTATCAACCATTATGGTATTCTGCATTGCTTATGACAAAGGAACTCACTTCACAGCAAAATTAGTGTGGTAATGGGTCCAATGCTTATGGAATTCACTGGTCTTATCATGTTCCTCAACATCCTTAAGCAGCTGGCTTGATAGACCAGTGGAGTGGTCCTTTGAAGATCCAGTTACAGTACCAGCACACATCATGGGCAAAAAATTTTCTCCATCAAAGACAATTCCTAAACAGCATCCTACACTCTCAGCAGCTGGAGGCATGAAGTGGGAGTCAATGTTCATTAGTGAGCCCATTAGACAAAATTCTCATGATAAAATGAAAAATTTCAAAATTCTGTTAGTAACTTTACCTTTAGAAGAACAGTGGATACTGAAAATTCCAAAGGACAAAGGCCCCATTTCATATGAAGCTAAAATGTTTGAAAGAAATGTACATACTTCATGTGTCTTCATAAAATAATGAACTTTCTTTAAAAACGTTAATTGCTCAAAGAACAGAGTTTCTGTGGCCTCCACAGTATTGTAGCTTTCACAGATGATGCAAGTGCACGTGTGCTAATTTGGACCCTGTTGAACCAAGAACAAAAGCAGAACTGACAATACTGCTCAAGGCAATGTGTTTAAGTGTTTCTCATGCCCCATCATGCCCATCTTTGCATTTTCCTAAACACTTTGTAACACACTTGGGCATCAGAGAAGGAGATCTGGGTTTATTCTCAGCTATCTAATTAGCTGTGTGACATCAGGCAGGTCATATCCCCTTCTATGACCTCAACTTTCTAAGACTCAGTAGAATGAAATAAATCAGATATTGCCAACACATGGTTTGCACATATGTGTTCACCCTTCTCACTCATGGGAACCATTGCTAATCAACCAATGTTGATACTCAGTATGAAACCTACAGGCCACCTCTGAGTAAAAGTTCCCTTCTTGCATCCACAGGATCCACAGGCTATGATGGCATGCTCAGAGCCATGTATGGAAAATTATAAGCCAAGACTACCCCAGCCAGTCTTGTGTATAAATGTCCTTGGATCATGGGGCGTGGCTGCACATGCCTGTAATCCCAGCACTTTGGGATGCTAAGACAGGAGAATTACAAGTTCAAAGCTAGCCTCAGCAATGGCGAGGCGGTAAGCAACTCAGTGAGATCTTGTCCCTAAATAAAACACAAAATAGGGCTGGAGATGTGGCTCAGTGGTTGAGTGCCCCTGAGTTCAATCCCTGGTACCAAAAAAAAAAATGTCCTAGGATCACATGGCATTAATAAGACCATGGAGACACTAAACCACTGAGGCAGAATTTTCAGACTACATCTCCACTTTCTCCAATATCCTTCATCCTCTCTCTTCTGTGCAGGCCCCAGGCCTATCCATTGTCTCACCTAGCCCGCCAAGGAATTGCTAGGTGGGGGTTACCCTAGAGCATGTCTTTACATTAGTACAAACAAGGTCTGCTCTTTATAGACCATTAAATAGGCATTTTGTTTTCCAGTTATAAAACCTACTAATTCTACAAGTATCACAAAGGCCCACCATCCCCAACATTTCCTATCTTCACAATATCATTAGTAACACTTTCTTCCCTTCCCAACAAACACACACAAGCAAGAAATAATTGATCCTTTATGAGCAACACGCAATCCGTTTGCCTAGCCCAGTTGGATCCCTGTCATTCTCTAAGCTCTCCTCTTCGTACTAACCCTACACTCCACCTACCATCTCCTTCCTTTGGCTTTAAGTAGCTCCTTCTGCATAATGAAGCTGTTGCAAGACAAATTCTGTGATTCTTAAAAGAATCTAGTGTCCTCATTAGGGTCAATCTCTTAAAGGCCTTCAACTATTCTGAAATTCTAAACTCTGTCCTTGTTCCCTGATTCGTCAGTAATGCTGCCAGATGCAATGTATCATTCAGTAAGTCCAACCATTTGTCAAAAATAGTAACTGAAGTCCCTATATTGCCAACTCAAAGCTTGATCTCTCAAAACCTAGATACAGAAATAAATTAAGCTCAACTGTGTTCAAATTGCATTTAGAGATTTTTTTTTGCTGATAGCTGCCAGTTCCCAAGACCCCACATCCTAAAATTAAGCCAGCATTAGTATCTCATTAGGTAGAAAGTATGACAGAAAATAGAATACCATGGCTAGAGGCACCTCAAAGATCATGTAGTCCAACCCTTTTGTACAAATAGGAAAACGATGCTGAGGACTGTTAAGTGATTTACTCAGAATCACACAAAAAATTAGTAATAGAAGAGGTATTTCCTTGTTTTATTGACATACACACACAAACACACATATGTATCATCTTTCATTATTTCAGATAGTAACAAGACACCATCTTTTTTTTTTTTTTCTTTTTGCACTGTAAATATCAATTCTGTCAAAGACACATGCAATGTAGACCTGATCAAGAAGAGATTCAGGCTACCAAATTCATGTGACTTGGGTACTTATCTTTTAAAGGTCTCCCTGGTTCATAATATTTAACATTTGAAAACTGTGGTATCTAAAACTTCACAGCAACAGTAATTCTTTTGGCTTAAATGAAAGTTGCAAAAAGTTCTGTTAGGTCATTCCTTTATGTATTCATTCAAAATGTTTTGAGCTTTTCATATATTCCAGGCACTGATCTTAGTACAAGGGATGGGAATAGAGAAAAGGAAGACACAAGTCCTTTCCTTACAGAGCTCAACATTTTGTGGTAAGACTGGCAACACACACACGATTAAAATCCATAGTGTGTCAGACAGAGCCTTGTAGGAACTTTCCAGGAGGGCAAGTTGCCAGGAAGGCCCAGGAGCTAACAGTTGAACAGAACCCCACTGACAAGGTGATAATTGAACAATGACCCAAAGGATGAGAAAGGAGCAAGGCATGTGGCCATCTGCAGGAAGCGTGTCCTAGGCTAAAGGATCAGTAACCACAAAGGCTTTGAAGCCATGTTGAGCCCCTTGAGGAATAGGGAAATGGCGGGAAATAAGTCAAAAGAGTTGGATTGAAAGATTATGAAACGAATCATATAGGGCCATTTACTGAGTGATAAGCCATTGCAGGGCATCAGAAAGGGAGAAACATGATGATTTCATTCTACACAATGAGAGATCACATCTACTAGGATGGCTATAAACAAAATGGTCAAATAATAGAAAGTACTGGTAAGGATGTGGGAAAATTAGAGAACTCATGCAACATTGGTGGGAATAAAACATGGCGCAGTCACTTTGGAAAACAATCTGACAGTTCCTCAAAACATTAAACATAGAGTTACCATATGACTCAGCAATTCCACTCCTAGTTACATACTCAGTAGAAATGAAAACACATGTCCATGCAGAAACTTGTCCACAAATGCATGTCGAAGCATTATTCATAAGAGCCTCAAAATGGAAACAACCCAAATCCCCATCAACTGATGAACATGTAAATAAAATGTAATCTATTTATACTGCAAAGTATTATTTGATAATTTAATGGAATAAAATAATACTCTATAAGCTATAACAGGGATCAACCTTGAAACATGCTAAGTAAAAGAAAACAGTCAAAAATGATAAAATATTATATGACTGCCATATTGAATGTTCCAAAAAGGCAAATCTACAGGAACATTAAATATTCACAGTTGCCTAGAACTAGAGGTGTAGGTGAGGTTAGGAGGAAATAAGTAACTGCTCATGGGTATAGGGGTTCTTTTAGGGGTGGGGTGATGAATGTTCCATAATTTATTATGGTGAGAGTTACATAATTCTATAAATGTATTTAAAACTATAGAATTATTCACTTTAAATGGGTTAATTATACGTGAATGAATGGTTTCTCAATAAAGCTGTTTTTAAATCAGTTAATCATCAGGGCTGCTTTGGGAAGACTATACAGTGTCAAGGGCAGAAGCATAGAAGCCAATTAGGGGTTTGTTACAATAAAAGGTGTGAGACAATGGCTTGGATCAAAGAATGAGCAAGTGAAAGTCAAAGTGAGAAGTGCTTGAGTTTTGTAAATAAGTCAATACCTTTCCTTTCTGAAGGGTTGAATGTAAAGTACGTGTTAGAGGTGAATGTCAGGGTCTTACCATGGATCGTGAGGAGGACAGTGCCAGAATATAACAAGAGTGGGAGGAAGTGAGATCTGGATTTAGTCTGGGCTATGTTAAACTTAAGAACCTACAATACATCTAAGAGGCTGTCAAATGGGCACCTAAATCTGGCCTTCCAAGGAAAGATGAACACTAAAAAATAAATATAGGGATGATCAGCATTTAGATATTTTGAACCATAATATTGAATATTGTCTAGAAAGTGAGAGCAGATATAAAAGATAAATATTCTGAGCACCAATTCCTGGGACATGCCAACATTGTGCTATTTGAAAATGAGGAGAAACTATCAAAGGAGATGGAAAAGCTATCTATTAAGATATGTGGCAAATCAGGTATGGAGTCTTGGAGACAAAGGCAGAAAATGTTTAAATGAGGAGGAAATAAGTATTTGTTTGTGTTAAGTGCTTCTGATGAGTCAAGTAAGGTAAGGAATGAGAATTGACCAAACAATTCTGAGATGATTAAGAGTCTGAAGATGATTGTTTGGCCTTCACAGAATTAGTATTGGTGAATTGCTGGGGGCAAAAGATTAGTTGGAATCACTTCAAAAGAGAATGAAAGGAGAGAAACTGGAAGAAAATAAAGACAATTCATTCCTCGTTGGTCTGTGAAGAAAACCTGAGAAATTGATTGACAGTTGGAAGATGTGTGTGTTTGGAATAGTTCCTTTTTTAAGATGTGAAAAATCACAGCTGCTTTGTTTGTTGATGGGAAATTTCCAGGAGAAGAGTAAACAGGAAACATCCATGACTCAGGAGAAGGAGGTAAAGGCAGGAGTCACATCTTGAATAGAGACAAAAGTTGAGGTGTGGTGCCTGTTGAAGGTGGAGGGGGAGGTCTTGGGTGCACGAACAGCTAATCAAAGTAAAAGGAGGTCAATGAGTACAATAGCACATATTCAGAGACGTGGAAATTGGACTATGTAGACATATTCTTTTGATGCCGCTTCTCTGCGAAACAGGAAGCAGGATTTCTAAGTGAAAAGGAAGAGTGCAAGAGAAGTGAAAGGGATATTTTGAGGAAAGAGAAGTAGAACAGTCCTTTTTAAAAGAAGGAAAGATTAGATTGGGTAGACCTAGCAGTCCTAATGGTTCTTAATTAAAGTGTCGTTCTGCATGTGTGTTTTCTCCAGCCACATTAAACTGCATAGGTATAGGCAGAGAATGGAATTGAATCCAGGTTGGGGTTTTCTAGAAGAGTTAAATAAGGAATGGAAAGGTGAGCTAGTTGATGGAATGCTAGAAACTGATTATAATGATGGCCCATGTCTTATACCCGGTCTAAGTTAGTCTGTTAGTCAGCTTTTCATGCTGTAACCAAAATACCTGATAAGAGCAACTTAGAAAATATTTATTTTGGCTCATGGTTTCAGAGGTTTCAGTCCATGGTTGGCCAGCTCCATGGCTGTGGATCTGACGTGAGACAAAACATCATGGCAGAAGAGTGTAAAAGAACAAAACTTTAGTTCATGGCAACCAGGAAGCACAGAGAGAGAAAAAGAGGAGCCGAGTGAACAGGGCCAGGGTAGCCTGAGGCATTTCTTGATTTGGGGATGTTATTCTCCCTGAAGACTCACATAGCCTACCCTCTGTGCATTTTTGTCTCTGTGTCCAAATTTCCCCTTTTCATAGGGACATCAGTCATCATACATTGGAACCCACCCTAAAGATCTCATTTTAAGTTGATTATCTCTGTAAGAACTCTATTTATTATTTGTTATTCTATGAGGTACTGGGAAATCAGGACTTCAGCTGGGGAACACAATTTAACCCATAACACAAGGTATGATAAGTGTTGATATAGCTGAAAAAATGCACAGAAGAGTGTGTGCTGGCAGGACATTTTAAGCTGAGAATGATCAAACTTGGACTCTAAAAAGTGCCTTCAGTTGGAGAAGTCAATGTTCATACAAACAAGTACCAATTCATTCATCACCCTTTACCTCTACTTGAGGGCAGTGAGGAGGTAAAGGTATAAGAAGGAGAGATAAAAGAACAGTGAAGCCAGTAAAATTACCTGGCTAGTGGTCCAGACAGGGTCCCTGGGGGAAAGCCATGCTAGCCCAGCAAGGGATCCAGAAACTACTTCTCCACTTGGTCTGAAAGATGCCATACTTGGCACGATCTGTAATGAAGCCTGGTAATACCATCTTATTGGCTCACAACCAAAAGAGCTGGCATTCTTACAGCCTCAGGAAACGTGATGCTCACACTGGGTCAGGGCAAACCACACATGCTTTTGACACCAGACACATCTCTATCAGTGTTGTAGCATTTGGCAAACCAAATGTATTCTTGGAGGTGATTGATGGATCCACAAAGACCATTTTTTTAAAAAAATATTTTTTAGATGTTGATAGACATTTTATTTATTTATTTATTTATATGTGGTGCTGAGAATCAAACCCAGTGCCTCACACATGCTAGGCAAGCACTCTACCACTGAACCACAACTCCAGCCCCCCACAAAGACCATTTTGAAAAAGTATAGGAAGAAGATGCTCCAGGCCTGGGTCCTCAGGTGGGAGGTATTTTTTTAGAAGATCCATTGAAATAGGGGTCTAAGTGGAGAAAGCTGGGCAATCTGATTCACCAGACTTCTAGACGGATGATTATCAAACTATGACCAATGAGACCCGCTGATCAGCTGCCATTGGAATGAATGAAAACTGATCTTGATTTAATCTGTAGACCTGAGGACTACTAAGGGGATAATTTAGAAGTCACTAAATTTCAGCCTTTATAAATTCAAGTTAACACATTACTAATTTACTGAGGACATTAATTCATTGCTCTGCTAACAGTTTTGGCTCCTACACAATGCTTGGCAACATCATAAGCTTCAACACAAGCTCATGCACACAGCTGGAATTCCCACAAGCTTCAGAAAGGGTCCTTTTTTGTTAACATATTATCAGTATAGTCTTGGGTTGGTTGGCTGTGGTCTTTAAATTGCTGCTGTCTTGTTTTTTAATTATAAATTATTGCAGTTCTGTATATCATTATTAATTTAGTTTGTTGTTGTTTGGCAAACTCTACTGTGCAAATGGTGTATATTTGCACAGCAGTATTTTTTGGCCTGTAATTATCCAATAACAAGACTTTAAGATATGTATATATTGTGGTTTAAATATGTATTATCCAAACCATTATTTCCAAAATAGATTTATATAGATTTTATACATATTTTTGTGTGTGTGACACACACACACACACACACACTTCAGTTTTTGTTAACATATATTTATATTCCCTCCAATTTTTTTATACAAAAATATTTTCTTAGTGATAAATAATCATGTTCTTTATATAACTTCCAACACACTATCAGGTTAGTAGTGCACTAATTGGATTATTTTTATAGGTCTAGGGCATGGTTTTATAGTAAAAAATTATGTATGTGGTTTTAGTGTTGTAAAATAAATAATAGGTTCTTACAGGTCGTGAGCAATAGATTAGCTATATTTTCTTATTTTATTTCCCAGATTCTAAGAGGCTATGCCCTGCTCTTGCAGGTTTGCTTCAGACAGGCGATCTGCACCCGAGGGATCTGAGAATCTGGTGTTTTGCACTCATATCTGATGACAGCTTAACAAAAGTTGTTGGGTCAGGGTGCACAACAAAGTGAAGCAGGTCAGTTCAAATCCCTACCACACATGCAGTGATGTGACCACAAGAAACTTTTTTAACCTCTTTGAGTTTCAACTTCCTCATCTATAAACTGAGGGAAGTATATCTACCTCACAAAGTTGTTAAAATATTAACTGAGATAAAGCATGAAAAATGCTTAGCACAGTGCCTGTGGCATGTAGTATGTACTTTTCAAAAAACTTATTGTTGGGATTATTAAAATTATTTTTTTATCAGACAGGATGAGCTAGATTATGCTGCCATAATAAACCGCACAAAAACTACATGCTTTACAACAACAAAGATTTATTTCTTGAACTCTCATATGTCCCGTTTCCAGTCAACTGTGGCCTTGTTTTAAGCCACTTTGCAGTTGGACCCAAGCTAGAAGATTGCTAGCTGTTGCAGCAGAGGAAGAGATGTGCAGGTTCTTAAAGTTTTTGCCCAGGAATTAGAGATCATTTTAGCCCATTCTTTATTGGCTAAAATCAAATAATATGGCCACTTGTGGATTTAGCAGAGTGAAAATGTATAAAAGAACTGCAGAGCTGGATGCAGTGGCACATGCCTGTAATCCCAGCAACTTGAGAGTCTGAGGGAAAAGGATCACTTAACTCCATGGTAAAGCACACTGGGTTCCATCCCCAGTAACCAAACAAACAAATAAACAAAACTGGCCTGCAGGAAAGTAGTACAAGACAAATGGAATATTTGGTGAATAGTAAGACCTTCAACAATGCTACTACTTACTTGAAGATAAAATGAGGCAGGTAACTTACCAATGATTCATCTGAGGTTTATCGACAGAACCATGAACAGGAAGGAATGATGTCGGGGCTTGCTTACTGAGGGTACAATCTTAAGCCTCATTTTCTTTAGTCCAGCTATGGACCCAGCTTACTAGTAAGATCAATAGCGCCTGCCAGTGCAACCCAAGCCACATGTAAAAGTGGTCTCTAAATAGACTTTACATTTACAGTAACTATCCATGCTTCTCCCTGGTATACAGATCCATGTCTGAGCCAGCACTTCAGTAAGTGCTCAGCACAGTGAGTCCAGGTGGTCCTCTCTGCTCTCACTTCATTCTCAGCCAGAGTCTCCCCCAGGCCCAAGCAACCCCAACCTCTTCACAAACAGAGTGCTCTGCCGTCCTCATCCCATGTTGTTCGTCCTAGTTCTCTTGCTTTCTTCCCTTTCTTTCTGAAGTAGCACATCTTACTAAACTATCAATGTCTCTAAGGAAAAACTAAAAACAGAAAAAAAAAGATTCTTGGGGGCAATATAATGAAGAAGTAATTCAATTTCCTGAGAGCTGAACTTCCATAGTAGAATAATGTCCACTTTCAGGGTTTGTGTTTCTAGACCCACCAAGTACCTACAGTGAGCCAGACTGGGAGCTGGACAGAAAGAAGGGAATGCTCACCTCTCAGTCAGCTCATACTCTGAAAGCAAGTGGCCAATGACTCAAGGGAAGGATTTATGGGTGGGAAAAGGGGAGGAAGCCCCATGGCGCCAGGAAGCAGACCCATATCTAGAACAAATAAAAACTTGAAATTAAGGCTGGGGCTGTAGCTCAGTGATGGAGCAGTTGCCTAGCATGTATGAGGCACTGGGTTCAACCCTTAGCACCACATAAAAATAAACAAAATAAAGCCATTCTGTCCATCTATAACTACAAAAAAATTTTTTTAAATATTTATTTTTTAGTTGAAGATGGACAGAATATCTTTATTTTATTTTTATGTGGTGCTGAGGATTGAGCTCAGTGCCTCACACGTGCTAGGCGAGAACAAGAACCCCAGCCCCTCCCAAAAATTTTTTAAACTTGAGATTAAAAAACTTCTCAAATGGAGAGACACACCCACCCATGATGAAAACTCCCCAAAGGCCACTCAGATGCAGACTTTTATTTAAAGACTGATAACTCAGAGATCTGACATTTTCCAAGCTTGGCAGAATGGTGAGAATGCATAGATTACATTCCCAAAAATTCACAAGCAGTCTGGGCAGGCATGACAAAAAAAAACTGAAGTATCACCTAGAAGGCACAAGAGGTCTAGTCAAGTCCTAATCCTATTTCAGGAATCTGATAGATAATGCTGGCCCCCTATAAGGATAAAATTGAGGTTCTATGAGATAAAATACACATATAGGGGAGTAAAGCTCTGGCTTCCTACCTCCATGTCTGAGCTTTCCCAAGTGCCCACCATTCCCATGCAACCTTCAGAAGACATACATAGCTATAGCCACCTGCTGTGTTACCTACTTAGCTCTTTAATATTGAATGACTCTTTTAAACTTTTAAATTTAATCTTTTCTAAGCAAGAACATCTGTGAATTCACAGGTTGTGCTAATTATTTTTCTGGTATACATTAAGATAACAACTATTAAAATATTTTTGAATGTTTTTGTAAACCCCCAAATCATCCTTTGACCCACCAACAATGCCCATACAGAACTCGATGTGGCTAACTGCCATCTTCTGCCTCAACATAGTGGCTTACCTGAGTTACTGTAAGGACAATAAGTTCTTCCTTATTTCTCCAATTCTGCCTTAGTCCATAATCTACACTCAAACCAAGGTCTAATATTTACTCATAATTGCTTCAGGAATAATTCAGTTGATCTGAACACCTGCATCTGTACTGGAAGACTTAGTCCATCTTATTACAAAATTGATACCATAAATTCACTTTCCCAGCCTCCCTTGCAGCTAGGGCACAGCTGTTGAATCCAGATCTGTCATCTGATGATTCCATATGATTCTTTGAATTATTGGTTATACAAAGAACTGCCACCTAGAATTCATCTGCAGAAGATGGCAGATATGTTATGTCCCTTTCCACATTGAATTCAGGGTCTTGTGTTTTTCAATAGACAACTGTAATATATATGTAGCTAGATAAATATTCTAAATGGTACACATACAGAGCATTTGCAGAAGTTTGCAGGGACAAGTATCAGGGAGGTGATATTTGAGTTGATTCAAGAAGGATAGAGTTTCCCAAATGCATAAGAAAGAGGGTAGCTCAATAAATGTAACTATTATTATTATCATTCTTGCCAAATCAGGGTCAGACAATCAGAGTCAGAAGGTCAATTTCCTCATTTATAGTCTGGTCCCATTGGTCTGCAAAGAATAAATGAAATAATTTAAGTAAAGAACATACCAATATATTGACATATGGTTAGGTTCTTCATAAATGCTATTTCTCTTTCCACCTCTATTTTTTTAAATAGAATGCCCTTTTCTCTCCTTCCATTCTAGAAAAACTCCACTTATTATTCAAATTATGCTTGAATCATGCCTTCTTTTGTAGATTCATTCATGGCTACTGCAGTGGATGTTACATTTCTGACAGAGAGATGATTTTTACATAGGATGCTAGACAAGTCATTACTTTGCTAATATTAGGAATATGGTTTTTATAACATGGATGTATGCGAAAAAAATCTTATCTGGCAGTTTGGTTTGCTCCCCTCACTCCCACCCCTGGCTCTTGGTCTCAGGAAAGGTTATATGTTGTTTTAATAGCGTGTATATATAATACCTATTAGTACTAATGGGATGTATTTTTTCATAGGGACATAATCGTCAATAGCATGCAAATCAGCAAATTTGCTCTTCAACCATCGCTGAAGGCTTCATTCTTGGGCAACATATGGTCTCTAGTCACCTCCTCACTGTGCTCTGAAAATTTTCCATTACACATCTTAATCATCAATTTTTCTCCCTCTGTTTAAGAAATGAATTAAGCCAGTAAAAACTGGGATGACAGTTTTTAGATTGAAAAGAACCTCTTCTTGCTGCCAAATCCCACCGTTGCATTTTTATTTTTCATTTATTTATTTTTTACATCACCAATTAGTGGCTCAAAATGATGTTTGCATCTGGCATGCATGGGGTGCGAACTATAAAAATTCTGATTTCAAAGCTTCTTTTGCTCTGTTCTACAGGGGAAAAAATTCTCTTTATCAAGTGATTGAGTAGGCACAAGGGATAACAGAATAAGATGCAGTGCGAATAGTATTTGTCCTGATAGGCAAAACGATTTTAGAAAATGTGTGTGTCTGATAAAAGCTGATCTGATGAACACCCTGAAAGAAGGAATTAATATTAAGGAACACCTACTATGTGTCAGGCACTATATTTCCTAACTTCGTTTAATTTTTTAGTAGACAAGGCAACTAAAGTGACTGTCTCAGGTTTATTCATTCATTTGGGTATTTGTTCATTGACTATAAAAATAATTACTGATTACTAGTTTGTTCTACACATTGTGGACTGAGGGCATCATGATCTGTGTGGTAGGCTTGGTCTCTGCCTTTATGATATTTATAATCAAATTGTGAAGACAAAATCCAAGTAAATAAAGAAATAAATAAACAACAAAAAGGTTAGTAAGTGCTCCAAGGGGATGTTGATATGAAGAATAATTGTGGGCTCAGAGTGGGAGGATCCCCTATGATCTTGGGTACCACATTGAAAGTAGGGGCCAGATCCTTGATTCAAATACCAGTTAGGCCCCTTTCATTGTATGTTTTGAGTTTCATCATGGTTAGGATTGCTTACATTTCCTGACTCCCTACTATGTGCCATACCCTATTCAATTTTGTGTTTCTCTACCTTCCTTATGAAGTTAGGATTATTTTTCTCCATTTTGCAAATGAAGAAACAATTAAATCTTCAACTTATCCAAATTGACGTAGTAATATTTTATCTTCAACCCCATTGGTCAGATTTTAAACAGTTAAATTTTGCCATCCCCCTATCATCCCTGGGTCCAAAAGTTTTTGTTATTCTCCTTGGGATAGAGACTTAGGCAATGGACTGGCTGGTGGAACAGCCCTCCCAACCTTCACCCTATTCCTGTCTTCCTTTTCTTTCCACACCTTTATCTCTCTTTTCTCTTTCTCTCCTTTAAAACAAACAAAGAAACAAAAATCCATGTTTGGACCCTGGAAGTCAAGAAAAGAATACATTTTAATAGGGTTTTACTTTGAAAACATTACATATTTTTCAGATAAAAAAGTGATATCTGGTTATTGTAGGTAATTTGGAAAATTTAAAAAGGACAAGACAATGTAAAAACAAGAATAAAAGTCACTCATCGTTCCACCATTCAAGGAAAACAGTATTCTGGTTCCTTGTAATACTTTTTCAATGTATAACAAAAATGACTATCCCATAGAAAACTTACCATGTGCCAGGCATAATTCTACATATATTACATACATGAGATAATTTAATCACCACAGTAACCCTGCATGGAAGGTCCTATTATTATCTCAATTTGGTAGGTCAGGAACTTGATTAATTCACATTCCCAAGACCACAGGATCAAACCTACTCAGGAAGGCTGGTTCTGGACTGCATGTTACTCATCTGGCTATCTCACGTCTATCTGGAGTTGCATATAGTCCTTTATACACCTGGGATCATACTTTACAAAAAAATTTACATTCTGCTTTTTAACATAACATTATTTCATGGGCATGTTTTCATGTCCTTACATGTTCCTCAGAATGTTTCTAATGGCCGTGTGGATGTGTTTTACATAACCACCTCCCACTGATGCACACTTAGGTTGTTTCCATTTTTGCTATTATAAAAAATGATGCCGTGAATGTCTGTGTACATAAATCTTTGACCAGCTTTTCGGTTATTTCCTCAGGACAGATTCCTGGAAGAGGATGACTTGGTCAGAATTTTTGGCAGTTCTTCAAATTTTTGGTGAAGCGGAAAAAAAAGGAAGAAAAAGAAATATTCATCTGTGTGGTGCAGATTTAAATGACATAAAAACTCAGGGAAGTCAGAGATCTGTGTGAGTTGAAGAAATATAATCAGGAAAGACTTCTTTAGGAGGTGGAGTGGAGGAGGAGCTGGCCTGAGATGATAAGGGGCTGCAGTGTGAGTGGGGAGGAGAGGCTCCCTGAGATTCTGGCCACTTTCTTCCAGAAATTAATTGACCTGGGCAGCAGGCTGGTGAGAGGGGCTTTACAGAACAGGGGCTGTAGGGCAAAAAAGGAATTTCCAAGGCAGACAAAGAAGTGAGAAGATTTAAGTGTGCCTTTTAGGATCAGGGAGTGGATAGGCAGGCCCAGAGTGTGAGAGAACACGGAGAGCCTTGCATTGAGGCAGCAGGGATTTGAGAGATGAGTTTACAAGAGATAGGCAGGGGCTAGATCCTGAAAAGGCCTGGGAATCTTGTTGGGGAAGATGGCAACAAAGAGCTGCTGGAGTTTGGGCTTAAAGAGAGAGATGGTCCGATTTATACTGTCAGTAGACAGGGCTAAGGGTCTATAAGATGGGTGGGAGTGAGGACAGAGGAAGACTCGTGTGGGGGCATGCTTTTGGGACCTGGAAGAGAGTCCTTCCTGCAACATGGTCTTGCTTTGGGGGGTTGTGCCCACAAGCAGGGCCTGTAGCCTATTTGTTGTTCCCTGGGGCTCACCAAGAGATGCACACGTGGAACCCTGACGTGGAAATGAAAAAGCTGCAGAAACTCGGAGCACAAACCCTTCCTGTATGCTGTTGAGAGTTATCATCCATGGGAAATATGTGCATATGTCAGAGCAGAAAATAATGAGGCAATATACTTCCTTAAACAAATCCAGTCATCTTTGCAGGGGCCCAGTGGCGGGAGCACAGTTGGGTGTGCCTTCCCTTGCCGGCACTGGCTGCTCCTTTCCAAGCAGACAGGTCATTCAGTGCTTTCTTCCAGGCAATTATTTTTTGGGGATGACTGAAGATTTCGATCAACCAATCAAGCTTTTATAGAAGCCACTTTCCTTGATTATGTCCCTGATCTTTAACTCTGGGAGAGATTTTCCTCTGTAGGTTTCACAGCCTCAAGTTTTCAATTAATTTCTCTCTCCCCACCTCCTGCCTCTTGCTTCTGCTTTCAGTTGGGAAGCTATAGTGTTCATAGGCTCACAAGAACTCCCAACACCAGCTCCCAATCTGAGCTCCCAACATGGGCCTTAACAGCATCTGAAACCTTCCTCAATGAGAAATGTCCTGTGAAAGGGTAGAGGGACTGGTGAACAGGAAGCTGAGTGAACAAGAGGGGTTGAGATGCAGCACTGTAGGATGCAGAGAATTCAAATAACTGCAGTGACTGCATTTAAGACTAGTCCCAGGGATATGCAGAATGAAGGAGTGTGGACCAATGTCTTCAAATGTAGGACTTATATACCGGCTTCAAAATACACTGATGAATAGTTTGAATTTAATGGATATGTATCTATTTCTGTGTGATTTATTTCATAGAAATTATTGATTTTCTTTTTAAATAAAATTATTTACGTAACACATAAATGGCTTACATAAAAGTGTTAGGTAAATTGGTTCAAAAATTTGTGTGGAAGGTGGCAAAACTCTCAAAGGTAGCACATGAATGCCTTAAGATTGGGAGACACTGGTATTGTGGAAATAATTTTATAATCAGAGACATGGATAAAATCCAACTTCTACCCCTTAGAAAATTTCTCATGGGAAAATTACTTACTATCTCTTTTCCTTGGTTTTCTTGTCTTCAAAATGGACATGTAACACCTACCATTTGACCTTGTGGGATTTAAAGATTCATTTACCTGTTCGTTTATTCCCTTTAATCATGAAATACTTACAGAGTGTCTGCTATGTTCCACTCACTCTTCCAGGCATGGGAATATGGCAGTGCATAGCCTCGTAGATCTCCTATTCTAACTTGGGGAGACAATAAAATACATGGACAGATATGTAAAAAGGGTCAGACACTAAGAAAAATACAGCAGAGTGAGGGGGAAGCTACAGCAAAGTTTCTTAAGATAGTTGGCATGACTGAGGAAAAGCAAGGTGGTCATGGTGAGGTGGGAGTGAATGGATAGAGGGGGCAGAGGCAGGAGGAAATGAGGCCAAATAGGTGGTCAGATGTTAGGGCAGAGAGTACCTGGTAGGGTAATGAGATCTTGGATTTTATGTTAACTGTGATGGGAAAAGGAATGGTCAATATGTTAAAAATCACATATGCAATTTATATTTGAACAACCACATGCCTAGTACCCAACAAATGCAGAGCACGATATTTGGCTTTCAGATTTTAGGAATATCAAAACAAATCGGAAAAAGTGGCTCAAATTCATGTTGAAGGGAGAATAGTCTAATCAGTTGATATCTCATATTCCTAAATACTTGATATGTGCCAGGCATGGTACATGTGCTTTCTTTTAATGTAATACCTCACATCGTCCTCCAGTCCTTATAAAAGAGAGGGCTATAATCAATTATTATACCCATTTTTATAGATGAGGAAATTGAGGCATAGATAGGCTTGCCATTATACATATTACCTTTTGACTTTCATTAAAAAAAAAAAAAAAACAGTGAAATAAATGGGCTTCCCATGAAGTTCTAATTGGAGCGTAGAGCAAACCAAGGGACTGTGTGTGCAGTGGAGAGAGGCTGCCATCTACTAGCTGATGGTGGGTACGTTGCCTCTCCTTGAGCTTCATTCTCCTCAGCCATAACATGGGATCAACAGGGGTATGTGTCCCTTAGAATTGTTGTGAAGACTGAAAGACAAAGTGCATGGGAAATGCTTTGGCACAGGTCCAGCCATCTGTACAAGTATCCCTCAAGTCTTGGTGATACACCTGTGAGGGATTGGGTATGCTCCATGACCTGGTCATCTTGGGTCTGGGTCTTAAGGCACAAGGACGACTTTGGTAGGAAGCAAAAGTAGAGACATTAAGTTTATCACAATGGAGAACATCTCAAGACTTTAACGGAGTGTTGAAAGTTAATGGTGTGGTTGGAGTGCTGAACTTATGGTGATGAGGATGCAGTGGACAGTTCTATTAACTTGTAATAGCAGACCTTGACTGCCATCCTAATGACTGTATTAGTCTGTTGGGGCTGCTATAACTAAATACTACAGACTGGGTGGCTTAAACAGTGGAAATTATTCCCACAGTTCTGGAGGGTGGAAATCCAAGATTAAGATGTCAGCAGTGTTTTCTTCTGAGATCTCTCTCTGGACTTGCAGATGCCACCATCTCACTGTGTCCTCACATGGTCATTCATCGGTCAGTGTGCCCTCCATGTGCTAAACTCTTTCTTGTTCCACCAGTTCTGGTGGATTAGGCCATAAGACCTCATTTTGCCTTAATAACCTCCTTAAAAACCCTATCTCCAAACACAGTCACATTCTGAGGGGCAGAGTTAAGATTTCAGCAAATGGATGTTGTGGGGATATAATTTAGACCAAAATAGAAAGAGACTTTGATCCTTTCAGCATAGGTAGAATCTATGGTCTGATCTGTGCAGCAGCAGGAGACAGCAACCATCGGGGTGGGACCACCAGGTGGGAAAAGGGTGGAGAGGGAGGTGTGGATGAGATATGGCAGAGGTGAAATATACAGGTCTCTGAGCCTGATGTCTCCAGCTCGTTGGAGCTACACACAAACACACACAAAAAGCAAGAGAAATCCAGATTTGCCCCACCCCTGGCGTCTTTCTCTGTCCCGCAGGGATGAGTCTACTTTTAGCTCCTTAGTTTTCCCATCTGTTAAGTGGGAAAAATAAAACCAGGATCTCATGGCTCCCCACGGGATACAGTCATATGTTGCTTTAGCACTGAGACACTTGTGGCAAATGCAGACTGGTTTCATTCCTCCCGCTAAGAAAAAAACTGTCTTTCTACCAGAATACAGTACCAACAAACTTACATTTTCTGAGTATCAGAAAGCCATGGTTTGGGTTTGAGCTATTCACTCACTTACGATCTGAGATTATTCTAAAAAGACTTTGCAGCTTAGTCTAATTGGGTAATTGGGATGTTTCCAGATGAAATTCGACTTGTATTTTTAAAAAACGTTTTGAAGAACTGGTTGCCATGGTGCTGTGCTGCTGACAAGATCCCTCACTGGCTCCCACTAAGCAGCAATAATGGGCTTCTGTTTATTCTGAGTTTCAGGTTACCCACCTGAACATCCTTCCTGGAGGAGGCAGGGTGTGAACCCGAAGAACTGGTAAAGTCCTTCCCTCCCGAGAGTCTCTCCTCCATGGAGGGTGTGTCGCAGCAAAGAAGCAGATTTGCTTCTGGGGGTGGGTGGGAGGTTGGGGGTCAGGCCTACCAGAGGCCCTGCTGGCCTGAAGGGACTTCCCAGACCACTTCCCGCTGGGCAGCTGGGAACTGAGGGAGAAGCCACTGTGCATTTGCCACGGTATAAACTGGGTGGCTGTTTCAGGATATGAGTACTAATCCTCTCATATTTGTGGGGAAATAGGTGTCTGCCAGGGAGAGTTGCCTTTACTTGAAGACGTAACATGGTCTTAAAAGCTAGTATTAATGTTTTTATGGTACTACTGTTTTACATTTGAGGCGGCCTTAGTTCTAATTCCATTTTTCAACCCAGTGGACACAATTCTTACCCATTGTCCTTAAACTTCTTATATCTGAGTGTTTATTATCAGAACATGAGACATCTTCACCAGATGCAGTATTTTGGCTTCATTAAAAGTTTTTCTAGTTCCTCTTCAGTCATGTCAATATTTACCTTGGACAATGCTTTGTATCCTTTTTGTTTATAATTCCAGAATTCTCCAAGACAAACTGATTATTCGTGACTCTCCAGCCCAAGTTACAATTTAAACATACCTTAGGCTTATGTTTTAAGTATGAATCCTCCAAAGTGCTTCCTACATTTCTCATGGATTTGAAGTTTGTCGTCTTACATACCCGCTCATGCCCTCTATTCTTTCTCCTCTCTGGTGTCTTTCAAGCATGTCTTTATTCTTAGAACAAATAGCATGCAAATTTTTTTCCTTTTCTTTTAAAATCCTGGGGTCCCTCTCCCCTGCCAAGGATGCTTTTAACACAGTGTGTTGTCCCCCACATTCTTCAAACACTCCAGTTGTTTACCCAGAGAGCACTCTGTTCCAGGCCGCCCATTCCCTCTTGCTCAATTTCTGATCACTAGTGCAAAGGACACAGGACCCCTGTCTCTACTGCCTGAAGACAATAGCTTAACTCCTCCTAGGCAGTACAAAAGGAACCCTTTCAGTGGCCAAACAGATCTAAAGAAGCTCAAGCATTTCCCTGAGGCGCCCACTTGTACAGAGCCAGTCATCTTTCCTTAATCACTCAGGATTTTATCAGTCTATGTACTTCTTCATAGACTCCATAGACTATTTTAGTTTACTAAGTATTTCAGATACATTATTACATTTGATCCTTATCTTATAGCAGCATTGTGAAGGAGACCCAGAGGATTTAAATTATCTGTTTAAGATTACAAAATAAGTTGCATAAGAAAAGTTTCTACCCTTTAGTTATTTATATCAATGAACCATTTGGATTTATGCAAGTCTTTCTGTTCCTCTAAAATACGGTACTGTTTCTTGAATTGGGGACATTTTCCTGTGCTGTTTCCTTTGCTTGAACTACCCAACTTCCCCTTGGACTAGCTAAGTTCTTGCCCGCTTTTCAAACCTCAACTTCGATTTCACTTTTTCTAGAAAAAAATTAGACTTTTTCTGGTCCCTCAAGTTTGGGTGAGGATTTCTTTTTATTTTTTATTTTTTTTTAGTTGTAGATGGACAAAATATCTTTATTTATTTTTATGTGGTGCTGAGGATCGAACCCAGTGCCTCATGCATGCGAGGCAAGTGCTCTACCACTGAGCCATAATCCCAGTCCCAGGGTGAGGATTTCTTTTGCCGTGCTCCATAACACCCTCCCAAACACATAAGCAAGTTTATCATATTGACTGTCACCCAATGAACACTTGAAAGGAATGAGTTTATCATTCTCCATCCTGGCTCTGGGAAGATTGTCAATAAATAGGTGTCAAATAAATGGACAATACACATTGCATCTTTTGCTTGATGTTGCCTTGGGTCTTTGAACTCAAGAGCAAATGCCAGAGAGGGCACCAAGAGGGTCCAAAGAATTTGCAGTATTAGAGCACAACCTACAGAATACTGTCTGATTGTAGGTAGCCAAAGTGGCTATCTACTGTTTGCCTGCCCATCACTCTCTTTTTGTTTCTTTGCCATCCCTTCCTCAGTTCCTTTTGGGAATTATTCCTTGTTCCATTTTTGCTCAGTGTTGTTCAGGTGGGTTTGTGCTTGCTGATTGACCAGGAGTAGGTCTAATAAGCATATTCCATCACCTGTGTCCAGCAAAAAGGCTAGGGATAAGCACACAGCCCAAGAAAGACGGATGAGTTTAACCCTGCTAGAACAATTAGGAGAGGGGATCTTTTCCCGCTTTGAATGTTGTGAGCAATAGAAATAAGCCTGAAACTTCAGGATTTGGGAACTTGTGTAGAAATCCATGAAGCCAGCACAGAACAACCACAGTTGAGAGAGAGTGACAGAGCAGAGGCATGATGGAGACATCATTTGAGTGGGTTTGGCAGTATCTAAAGCACAACCCCTGTGAATTTCCAAGTTTATGAGCTGACAGAAGTCCCTTGTTGGATGCGACCAGTTTGAGTTGTATTTCTGTCAGTCACCAACAACTTATAGTGTTCTGACTATTTTAGTATCAAACAAAATATGATATTTTTATTACTGATATTAGTGGGTTTTTTTTCTTTGTGGCTTTGCTTATGCTTGTGCTTCTTCATATATGTTTTGCAATTTGTCTTGGATAGTTAATCATGTGTGCAGTGAGAAAGTATGTGTTTGACTTACTTTTCTCAAGTCCTTTGCCATTGCTTGCTGCATGTGTACTAGTTTGTATAGGAGCAGACTCCATGTTTGGGATTCTTTTGGGAGTGGTGGTGGTTTACATAGATTGGCTTTTCATACTCCCACACCCTACCTGTGGAGTATCCTGGGATAAACTCTGGGAGAGCAAATACAGTGGAATCTGGGAGGATCATTTATGGTCTCAGAGAAATGCATGCAAAGACCCTGAGCATGTAGAATCAGAGCTTCAGTTCTGAACCTGACTGAGTTTTGTGCTCAGATGTGGGAAGACTCAAGTTTTGTTTGGAGACAACTTTCTGCTCTGCTTGAAAACAAGGAAATCAAAAGAAGTCATGAGCCTTTTGGTTTTCATAGTTGGTGGACCCTGGTGTCTCAGCGCTATGGTGACTCCATGCATGGACCTTTTTGTCCTGTGGAAATCTCTCTTTTCTAAAAGTTCTCTGTTATGGTTTGGATATAAGGTGTCCTCCGAAGCTCCTCTATTAATGCAGAAGTGTTTGGAGATGAAATGATTGGATCCCAAGAACTGTAACTTAATTAATCCATCCTAGTTTAAATGGACTGATTGGTAACTGTAGGCAGGTGGGGGCATGAGGAGGTAGGTCCCTGGGGTGTGCCCTGGAAGGGTGCATCATCCCTGAGGTCCCTTTCCCAGCCCCTCTTGGCTTCCTGACACTAACAAGAGCTGAGCAATTTGCTCTGATGAGCCCTTCCTCCATTAGGGGCTGTATCACCTTGGGCCCAAAGCAGTGGAGTTGGCTGTCTGTGGACTATGACCTCTGAAACCATGAGCCCTCAATAAAATTTCCCTCCTCTAAGTTGTTCTTGTCAGGTATTTTGGTCACAGTGACCAAAAAAGCTGACTAAAATAATCTCCATGAAGTACCAATGAAGCTCCCTGTGGTGATTACCACAATCAATAAACTCATCAGTTGCTTTCTATATCTGATTCAAGGAAAGCATATTAGTTATTGAAACAGGAAGGAAACAGAGATTCAGTCCTTATTTTTGCCAAAATGTACTCCTGGAAACAATTATCATTTGCATCACTGTCTAGGGGACAATACATTCTCGTTCAAGCCGCATTCGGTTTGGTAGCTGTGTTCTGGAACAAAGCCACAGCTTCGAAATACCAGAGGTGACTTTTTGTTGTCATCAAATCCAAGATATAAACTGCAACATTTTAAGATGATGAGGTTAGTATCTAATTACAATTTAATTACAAAAATCTAAATTGACATGTTTAAAATGGAATATATATTCTATACTTATTGTTTATGCATGTGCCTCAATTATACATGAAGTATTTATTTATATATGAATGTATTTGGCTATTATACTTGAAACTAAAGGGTAATGTCCTGATTATAAAAATATTCTTATTTTAGAATTAAGTTCATTTTTCTTGTCTTAGAATTTTTAAGGTTCTTAGAAAAATTTTTTGGATGGTTTAGATCTTTTTAAATTGCCACCAAACTGGCCTGTTCATTTCCATTCCCTGTAGTAAGCATGGGTGTGTTCACATATTGCATAACCAACTGTACCAGAAAATATTTGTTTATGAAGATGGTGATGATAGTGATGGTAGTGGCATTACACTCCCTGAACCTGATAAACACGTAGAGAAGTGACATGCAAATTGTCATCTCCATATATCAAAATTTCAGTTAACAAAGTCATAAAATTATCCATGAGGTAAAAACCCATTTTTGCTGTGCCATGCTTATAATTAAGAAGTCACATCTGCATACTGCCTTCATGGGGCTGAAGTAGGCAAAATTTGGGACTAGCTTCCATGTGGGATATGAAACAAGATTATTTTGTCTTCTCTTCTTACTGTGGATGTCCTTTTCTCTGCTCTTTGGTCCTGTGATGTCCTAATACCAAGGTTTGGGTTTGCGTAGATGAGCAGAGAGAGAACAGAGAAGTTCTGAGCTGAGACTTGGGCTTCAACTCACCCTATCCGAGAGAGCTATACCTAAGGGCTTAGGGCACAAACACAGCTGATGACAAGGTAGTATTTGATTTCTTTTGTCAAAACTTCTTTTGCACATGACTGCCCAAGAAATTGCCTCTAGGCCTAGGCTCTTGGATTTCTAGGACAACATCATCTTCATTCATCAGTATCTTATATTGATTCTTACCAGAACCAAAAAGGAAAAGAAAAAAAAAAAGTGTTTTTTTTTTTTTTCCTGCCTGGCTCCCAGTTAACCTGAAAATTCAATTAAATAGCATCCTCCAAATACTACAGTTCATTGATGTTTAACTATGCACGTTCTTGGAAAGGCCAAACTGGATGAAACTGACATTTTGAAAGCTGTATTTTGCACTGGAATAGAAATTGAAATAGGAATGCATTTTTTTGCTTGCTTGTTTTGATAGCATTGTACTGATAGGAAGTTTGGGGAGGCAAATATCAAATTTTTGGTTTATTATCAGTGAATATTTCCTCTGGTCTGTACTCTATTGTTTCATTTACAAATGGTACTCAACAAAATTATACATTTGCTTTGGAATTTTACTGCTGCCTTCTGTCTTCCCTCCTAGGAGATCTTTGGATATTTAAGGGTTGCATCCACCGAGATGAATGTTGACTTCTGCTTTGGAGGCTTTTTCTTAACTTTATCCCAGAATTAATGAGCACAACAAACAGCTGTGCTGATAGACCCATTGTGCTTGGTGACACACTCTCACCAGCACAATCGGCAGATGGTCTGTCTTGCAGGGGATTGCAGCAGAGTGGGGGGGAAATACTGTTAGGCAAGTGGGGTCCTGCTTATTTGAAGCCAGGTTTCTCCATTTTTTTCCCCTGGTGTTGAGCATCCTGTCTCGTAATTTTTTCTCACCACTCTAATTAGGTGGGCTGCCTCTCTCTGCCATTTCATATTTCCACTCTGTGTACATCTTTTTTTCAGTTCCAACATTTTTATTTTGGACATTGAAAGCTGCCCAAACACCTCTTAGGTGAGTGTCTGGGGGTGCTATTCCATAAAAAGTCTACAGCTTGATTCAATCTCCTGAAAAATTACAAATGGAAAACAGCAAAGTGAATAAAAGGAGACAAGATGAGCTGAGTGACAAAGACAATCTAGTAATGTTATTCAAACTGATGCTAGACTCAGCACAGAGCACATGCCTGTTCTAAGTGTGTGTGGAGCTAGTGTGTCTTTGTTTTTTGTAACCATGCTTTGAATAACATTACCTCTTGTATAGCTTATGTTTCTCCTGAAACATGTTCCTTTATGCTCCAGACCTTGAAGTGCAAGAAATCTATGAACCATAAATTTGTGTCTGGAAATCTACATATTAGATTTTTGTTTATTTGTTTAAAATGTTCTTGTTCTAGAGAAAAGAAAGCCTTCATTTGTTTCTAAGGAAAAAAAAGTTTCTATCCCTAAATGCCTATTGGAGAACTAATGGCCCTGGAGACAGGGATGGGCATGTCTATGTATTTAAGCTCAGAATTTTAACGTGGAATTACTTGGAATCCACTATTTAGAGTTTTTTCATGGACTTTAATTATCAACTATTTCTTTTAAAGCTATACATCTATTACCCACCCCTAAGAGAGACTTTGTTATGTTAGAGTTGTTTTTGATGGTGTCAAGATGAAAAATGATGACTCTTAAACTAAAAAGCTGCAAGATCCTGGAGCTACCTTTGTTACTGGTTCCTAAAGAATGTTCTTGGAATCTCATCACTGTGAAAAAGTGCATGCTTACAGGTTGGGCAACAGGCCCTAAAGGGATTTATCAGGGATTCCTTATGTCTCATGGATACTTGTGGCATGTGACACTGAGGGTCCCTTCCAATGTTATGCAGGATATGGGAGACTTTTTTTCTAGAACTTCCCTTCATATGAAAGACATCAAGTTTTGACTCGAGTTGCTTCCATGATAGGGACCTCACTACTTTAGCAATGCATATTATTTGTGGTTTCTGTAACTGTGTGAATTATCTTCCTCAAGAAAAATATCTGTCTCTCCTCTTCCCTATAACTCCCACAGAGTCTCTCCTCATACGGCAGATCTTTAATGCTGTCCAATATTCTCTCAGTCTTTCTTTCTTGATATACTCATTGCCAGGGTATTCACTGTTATGCAGACCCTTCATCATCTTGACTACCCCTATCTGTAGAAGCTACAACTAATCAGAGTCTGTGTTAGGGGGCATCATGAAGAAGCAATGGTATTCAGGTGAGAAGCAGTGACATGACATGTCTAGACAAGGGTACCGTAGTGACATGTCTAGACAAGGGTACCGTAGATGTGGTCTCTGAGTGCAGAGTAGACAGAGGCTAAGCAAGACCTCTCTGGAATCTTCTCATGTTCTCATTGATTGTGAAAGCTCCTACCTATGAATACCAAAATGATCCAGCCTTTTGGCAACACCTAAATTTGATATTTCTGCTTGAATATACAAAGAACCATGTACAATCAAATTTCTCAAATCCCAATCATGATCTCTAATCTGACAGTGCATCTGGTCCATCTCTTAATGTGTCTCAGGTGACTCCTATTCCTCTACCACCTTCTTTTAACTGGTTATTATTTCTCCTTCATGGGGCATCCTGCTCTTCTTGCCTCTATTTCTTTCTCACTTCCAGTTTTCAGCTAAAATAGGGAGGGTGCAAATTGTAGGATGTCCCCGTAATACTTTAAAACATCAGTCTTTCTTAGGAGGTCACATGGAAGAGGGGTTGGCTCTTTGACAATGCCAATCTGCATTTTGCTAGCACATTCCCAAGTGGGAAAAAGTGAATGTGGCATGAAAAATGAAGTTATCCATCTTCCTAAAGGGCCTAATGTTGAAAGGGCCGCGAGAGGAACACATTCTCAAGATGAGTAATCACCTACAAATTGTTAAAACAAAAGCTCCTCGGGCCATGGCTGCACCCAGAGGAGTGGGGACAGAAGTTCTGATTGAGAACTTTGATTTCCCACAGATTGTTTGAGTCTTAAATGAAATTTGGAAAGGTTCCCTGACATCAAAGGCTGTTCCTTTTGGCTAATCGATTGAGTATGTTGTGCCTGTCCTCCCCGGAGCCCCCCCATGACTGGGAACATATGTCACATTCTTCCTTTGCCAGTAATTTAGAAGCTCATGACAATAAAACATCTTTTTTCTAAGTAAAAGAAAGGGTGGTCCTGGGGATTGTTAATGTAGCAGAGAATAGCAACAATTTACTCCTCCCTGAAAAAATATACAAAGTCTGATCAATCCATATCTGAATATCCTCTGCATAATTTGAAAATAACATAGAAAGGAATAGGCCTCAGTATCCTGTTCACATTTACATCTGGAACAGCTGCCAGGGCCTCTTAGAGTTGATTTTGTTCAGTTTTGCAAGGCCGATTTGAAACCCAGGCAGAAAATGAAAGTGAGCAAATTTACCTCTGGCATTCAAAGAAATGCTTTTGGTCAAAGTGAGTATTTCTGACCATGACTCATTTTCAAAAGAAGCATTGAATTCGCTTTGTCATCTTTGCCTGGATCAGGCTCAATCGGCCCTTTTATGATTTTTAAAATATCCTATATAGCTGGGATGGCATTTATTAGGCTTCAGCTATTCAATATTGCATTTCAATGTATAAAAGTCACTGTTCAATTGAATATTGAGTTTTCTAAGGAAGTAAACCTACAGAAAAGAAATTTGCAAGAATCTAAAATAAATGAGTTTGAGGAAGATCAAACTGCCCTTTTTGGCTGTTTCAAAGATCAAAAGATCTCTCTTTTATAGAAATCAGGAGCAGTTTGAATAGCTTCTTTCCTCTACTGTAAAGCCCCATTTTTTCCACTATCATTGATAGCTTGGGACTAAACCATAATGGTGTGAAAGGCCTGGGGGGAGAGAGAAGACGGTTTCATTCTTGAAAAGCACCCAAGACTTTTGCACCTGAAATAACAGGCTTCTAATTTAATTTAGTCTTGAGCCCAGCAGAGCGAGCAAACCAAAGTCTGTCCTCCGGAAAGTCTGTCCTCTGCTCCTCCAGGAGTTGGGATGGCCTTGCAGCACACAAGAGGGTCTCCTTATAATTGTTTTTAAAGGCTTCTGTGTATCCTTATTTCTACCTGTAGGGGAGGCTGGATTATATTTAAGAACACTATCTTTGGCTTCATATCACCCTATATTCTGTACAAACTTAGAAGTTACTCAATCTTCCTACAAATTATCATCTCCACTTTATAGACGACTTCATGTATAATAATTTGTACCTTGGCTTAAGTTCCTTCCAACTCAAGGCCTTTGCTCATGCTGTTCTTTCACCGCTGTAAGGAACTAAGAAACCTAACTTATCAGTGTATTATAGGAAAATGAAAACACCGTGTTTCTTGAGTGAGATTCATGAAATCTAGCACAAAATAAGTGATCCACAAGTGGCAATTTCTCCTGTTTCCTTGTACTGTGTGTTTCTCGAAGCCAGGATGAGCCTCACCTCTCTACCACAGGGACTTTAGAGGTGCAGAGTAGCTAAGCACTTATGTGTGGATGTGCAGATGGATGCTGTCAATCATTAGTCTCCATCCAGTTTCCATCTTCCCTTGCCTGCTTTTCTTTCTTCTTTCCAAGAGCACATTATCAACTTTCAAGGAAATGCTGAAACCCTTGTTTATTCCCTTATACTGAAACTTCTATCTTGGGAAAGTTCTTCTGGTTTCAAGAAGAACTCTATAGGAGAGGTCTTCAGTGAGAGGCAAGAAGGCATTACAGGGTTGGGTGAGTAGGGGAGTTGGAGAGATCAGCCCCATGAGCCTTACACAGGAGGTTGGTTCTCTCATGCTTTTAAATATCATCACTAACATTGTCTTCATCAAACACTGACAACAACTTCTTTAAAGTTGAAGAAAAAAAATCCCTTTGTCTCCATGCCTGGGGGAAAAACAATCCCCATCAAAATTGTAGATTATTCAAGGATAGAGAGTGACCACTAGAATCTTTCCTTTGGTTGAGGCTCATAATAAGTTCCTCTACTAGTTCTTGCTTACTACTTGTGAATTAGTTTATCAGTCTGTTTTTTTCCTGAGAAGATGGAAGGCCAAGTATGAAGGCATTTGGTTGCCTATGGGGGAAGGAAGTATTACTGTCAGCATTTAGTTGCAGATAACAGAATTCAGTCCAGTTATTTTTAGCAGAAATGGATTTCGTACAATGAGTAAAGAGGTTACAAAAATCACTAGAAAGGTTGGAGGAGGAGAGAGTAGGTGGAACTTCCACGAATCATACCTCAGAACATCTCAGGCCTGGCCCACTGAGGTAGCTGCTGCCTCTGCCACGATCAAGTCAGTGATATAGGAGGTCATCCTACAGTTGCCTACATTTGCATGTCACCATATCTAGCCCAACCTACACCAATAAAATAGATGCCCTTGACTTGCCTATCAATAGCCACGGGGCTGGATCCTGGGCCTTCTGTTATAGATCCCATGTCTTCACCCTGTGAAGACACTGCTGTGTGGAAATAGTGAGGTGCAGCCTCTACCTTAATGTCTGCTTCTACCTTCTACATCTAAGGGGGAATGTCTGCTTGGCTGGAGCTGGGTTCCATATGGGACCGAAGCTGAAGGGGATTCTGGAAAATGCGGCTGTCCCCTTTCCAGTCTCTTGAGAGCCATACAGGAACTTTTTTTTTTTTTTTTTAATATTTTTTTAGTTGTTGATGGACACAATGTCTTTATTTTATTGCTTTGTATGTGGTGCTGAGGATCGAACCCAGGGCCTCACGCATGCGAGGCAAGCGCTCTACCGCTGAGCTACAATCCCAGCCCCCATACAGGAACTTTAAAGAGCTTGGCATGGATCAGAGTGAACCAGTTTACAGATTCTACTACAAGGGCTATGTGCTGGGGGTGCCAGGAGAACATTTTTGAGGGAGAAATAAATGGAAAGGGGCTGAAAATAACCTTGTCTGACCTCACAATTTTGCCTACAGCTAGTTAGGAAGATGAGGCATTTTAGGAATATCTCATCAGGGAAACTTTATTGTTTTCTTTGGATGGGTGGTTTTGAGGTCTGTATGTAAACTTGCCCAAAAAAACAGCTTCTGTCTCCCATACCCCTGACGCTTATGTTGGAAGTATTTGAGGTCCTTCCTTAGCAGAGAAAGAAAGGCCCCATTCCTTCTATGCCCGCTTCAGACTCACCTACAACTGGGTAGTCTTTCTTCAGCCTAATGTCCATTGGGCTTAAAGAAAAATGCCCCATGACAATGAGTGAAAAGAGAAGCTTTGGATGCCACCTAGGAGCATGTGACACTTTCACCTACCAGGTAGATGGCTGTTTTCCTGATGAGGTGACCCAAAGAGAGCTTGAAGTTGCTGGATGTGGGTGGATCGCAGAAGCAGCTGAGTTTTGGAAGCAGGAAGTCAGGGTGCTAGCCTAACATCATCTTTTTAACATTCAATCCAGAAAAACACCTTAAGCTTTAATAAACATCTTCTCCTTTAATAGTGTTGACTTCAAGCTAATAAGGCAACCAGTGAATCAAGTGAAGGTAAATTTCTCATTAACAATTTATTTAACTTTGTTGAAGAGAGCAATTTCAACTTCTGTTAATTGAGTTTGTAACAAAAACACGGATCCATTTTACTACCACCCTCAGGACCTTAATCAAACTCCAGGAAAGGTAAAGTAACTCTCATTAGCAGATTAAGCAGGTAAAAATCCAGGATGGAATGGAAGATATCAGAACATTGTTAAATTCCAGAAATGTCAACAGGATTATAAAGCAGAGGCACAGACTGGCATCTCACAATGATTTGAGTTTTATTTGCCATTGAAGAACCGTTCTGATGCGAAGCTAAGACTGGACACATGTATGACTTTGAAGATTCTGACTTTGGTATGTGGGTGACATGTTCAACTTCCCTCCTTTATTTAAGAGCTCTCTGTGGAATGTAGGAGAGTGAGCTGGGTGGACCCATGAAGAGTACTTGCCTTTTTCAGCTGATCCAAAGCCTTTTCCTATGGCTCCAAGAGGTGGCTGTAATTTAGGAGTTTCATAAGGAAGGGCTGAGCAAGGCTGCCTAAAGTAACAGCTCTGTGGGCAGAGGGACATGTAGTGTGTCTGTGGTTGGGCAGTGATTGAATTTGAAGAGATTTAATAATTCTTCTTGAAGTTCTCTGCCTTTTCTTCAGACTTTCCTCTGGAAGCCTGATTAAATGCGTATTATTTCTTCTTAAGTGATTTTACAGGTCGCTTATTTTGGATTTATGAACATCAACATGTTTTAAAAGGTATTAGTGAGCTGTGCTGCTGGATACTAGTTGTCCAAATCCTTAACTTTCTATCTGCATCAGATAATAAGAATCTTTCAAATGTTACTTTTTCTTTTTCTTATGCATTCAGTCAACAAATATTTTAAAACACCTACTACATGCCAAGCATTGTGCTAGGTTCTAGAAATACTCTAGTGAAGAAGACAGGCCTGGCTCTTGTTCTCTCTATATTGTTAGGGGGAAAAAATGTCTGGTAACATTTATATTGCTATGAAATTATGGGGAATGAATTAGAAGTTGAATTAATATTTTATTACCATTTTAATTCTCCTTTCACTGAATTAAAGTCTATATGGAGAAGCACCAGCAGAATATGGTTGTTTTATGTTTTTGACATATGTTGGTGTGTGGTACCATTTAAGGTAGAAAAGGAAGGTGAATGAGAAGAAAACCACCCCTTTTCCCATCACCTTGTCCCAAGGTAGCTGAGAACATTTGACATTGTCCAATTGTTCCAAGTCTGTAGTTCCAAAATAGAACATGACCCCTGTGCTGATGGACATGCTTCCATGGCCTACTTTGGGAGTATATGCTCCTACAACTGCATATAAAACCTACTTGGTTCCCCATTCCCTGGGCTGAGGGTGTGAAGCTTTGGGACAAGTTGGAGCAAGTTCAGGGAGTATGATTAAGTGAATCATTTAATCATGATGGAGGAGGTAATCAAAAGGTCCAGAATGGGTAACTGGCACTACCTATTAAGCAAAGGGAGTGCGGCAAGTGAAAGAAAAATGATTAGTCACAATGTCAGGTCAGGGTGAACGGTTTAGAAAGACACTGTGGAAAATGTTGGGGAGTGGGGAATCGGGTCTCTATTTCTCTGAGGCCAAGTTTCTAAGTGATTTGGGAGGGAGCAGTCAGCTGAAGAGCTCTCTGCAGGCCCCATGCAAAGAGCTTGTGGAAGTGGTCGGTGTGTGTCAACTAGAAGTCTCTCCCCTGGGATGCTGTTATTCACCCCACCCACCACTTTGGGAGACCTGATTGGACAAAGTAGGAGAAGAACCACGGAGGAAACTGCAGTAACCCAAAGCAGTGTAGATGAGGCTTAAATTCAGCAGTGTAGATGAGGTTTAAAACTTTACTGATTCCTTTTTTACCCTTCTCATTTTCCCGCCCAATTGTGCCAGGATGCAGACAGATAGCAAAGGGGAGGGTGATTCTCCTTAGCTGACAGATGATGAACCTGAAACTCCTGAGAACAAGTAAGTTCAAGGTCAGATGACTAGGTAGAGTCAGACTTAGGGCTTGAGTCCGAATTTCCTCATTCTAGCTGCCATTCTATTTTCATTACAGCTACTAGTATTCACATAATATGTATATATAGGCAAATGATGAAACGGAGCATTGTGAACACATTGACCCACTTAGACATATATGTACGATTGTAGACAAGACCCTGTGATTCCTCTGGAGGCTTTGGCAATTCCCCTCGGCCATTGCCACTTTGACCTTTCTGGCCCTGATGGGGCACTTTTAGAAATGTATCTCTGTGCATGGACCATGCCTGCTCATGCAGCATACACAAACACACTGTCGTTCTATCTATGGCCACAGTCCTCAGAGTAATGAAAAAGGTGGAGGACCAGGAAATATTTTATTCAGTACGATTTCACTCATTTGCTTATTCAATTGCTGAATTATCTTCCAGAAATAAATCAGAAAGTTTTGCCATTCTATTTGCCTGCTTTAGTTGGGAAATCTGAGGGAAATGAGTTTAATTCACCATTCCCATTTCTAATTAAAACTTTTCACATTTCAAGCTTTTTGACAGAAAAAAAAAGACAAGAAATATTGTGTGGAAGGCAGCTTTGAGAAGGCACAATCCACGTGTAATTGCTTGAGAGCAAGAAGGGTTAAAAAAGGCAACAACAAAAACCTGTTCATTTTTGCTTGCTTAAAAAAAAAAAAAAACAACTCAAACCATCTCCAAATGTAGTTTAATCCATTTTCAGACTCTATACATTATGCATCAAGATTTTTTACAAAAGGAATTTGAGAGAAGCTTTTGCATGAAACCACTTCAGTGGATTAAATTTGCAGTTCAGCACATTAGACTCAAAAAGTGTACAAGACATTTTGAGAGCCCTGTCTTCTTTTATATGCATCGTTCCTACTTCAGGTAAATAACTTTTTAAAAATGAGTAGATTCCAGCAGCTGTCTTTAAGAAAAAAATTAAGAAAGGATTTAGTCTTTCTTCCACTTAGCCTAACAATGACTCTAAATGCTCGAAGAACAGAAAGCATAGTTGATCTAAGCAGGGCTGTGGATCCTAATGTTCTTTCTGTCAAAACTGCCCTATTCAAAGTCGAGAAGCTGATGCCAAAGATTTCCAAAGGAGCTTGCACAGGTAGCTCTGGTAAGAACTGCAAACCCCAACCAGTTTCAGTTCAGAGTTGCATGACCACTGTGATAAAACATCTGGATGGAAACCTCAGAATGAGTCATCTGGATGTCTTCACCTAGTAGATGCTAAACAACATTGAGATGATATCTGGATGCTTGGCGGGCCAATGGCATTTTGATTTCCCATTGTTTAAATAATGGATGGTCAGGATCTGGGGAACATAGTATCTATTTTCTCCTATGCCAGAGACCAGGCATCACTGGGGGAATACTCTTTATGGCAATAAAGTTGAATCAGTCACGCTCAAAGAGCAACTAACTCATTTCTGGGCTGTTAAAGATGGGAGGTCTGAGCTGTTGATGGATAGAAGTCTAAAAACCTTAGGCATTGTTACTGTTATAAACCACGGGTTGTCCAAACAGGAAAGACCATCCGAAAATTTCTATAACTTTTGCTTTTCTCAGCATTGAAAAATTTCCTAATGGTGTGGCTGGTTACTTGGGCTACCATGTTGCGTTGACAGTTTTGGGCTTTTCCTGGCAGCTGAAGATGAGGATAGTGACCAATGAAAGAGGAGCGTTCTACTTTGAACTTTCCATTAAGCTGATGATTCATTTTGAAATCCATATTTTATGAATGCTGTGAATTCAATGCAATGTAGTTGTTGAAGTGTCTACATTCAAATTGGATTCCATTAACTTTACGCTGTGAGTAAATGCCTGAATCATAAGGACTAGGAACTGAATTTATGTGCCTTCTGAAAGCACTTTTGAAGACTAGCAGTTTGGATGAGCATCATTTGATGCATGAGCTTGGGAGAACAAACCTAAAGAGACATCACCTCATATCTATCAAGGATCTGAGAACTCAGCTTTGAGAGTTGAGGTGGGTGGTCAGTCTCACATGTAGAGTGAAACTGCTATTCAGCATCTATGCCTGTTTTTGTTTTCATTTTAAAATACTTGATTTTTGGTGAAGGATTTTTGATGAAAGATTTAGTGTTCTGCCATAACAGTGGTCTTCAAATATTAAAGTACCTGAGCATTAATTGGGGTACTTGTTAAAAATGACAATTTCCAGCCTTTTCTGCCTTTTGATTCTGAAGGGCTGGTGTGGGATACTGGAGTCATAGACCTCAGTGGGAGAAATTCTGCCTTTGGAAAAGAGATGTATCCCTTCCATGCCTGCCACAAAACTAGTAGTAAGAGGCCAAGACCCAGAACTAGAACTTTTCCCATTTTCCCATCTTTCCATGGGAAAGATCTTTTCTATCTATGTAGTTCATGCTCATCCGGATGGATATTTATGAAATGAAAATTACCAGTGGAGTGAAAGTCACACATACCATGTTGGAAAAGAAGAACACGAGGTGGCAGAAAGAATGAGTGACATATTGCAATTTGCCACAAATGAGTTCTGACATCTCATTTGGAAAGTTAAAGCTCTCCTTAACACAGAGGGGTTAAATGGGAGATGTACAATGCTTCCCATATTTGAGTCAATTTTAGGCAGTTCCTGACAGCAGTGTACAAAATATTTTTATTTCTGCATTTCCCTTTTTGGACTTCTTTGGCTTTAAATACACCAAAATTTACATTTCAGTGCATCTACATTCCAGGATTGATAAAATTAAACACTTTTCACCATTGCTGATAATTAGTACTTATTCTTTAATTTGTGAATTACTTGTTCAGATCTTTTGCAATTTTTCTGTTGAGTTGTTAGCATTTTTGCATTGCCTTTTGGAAATATTTTTTGTTGTATGTGGACACAATTCCTTTATTTTATTTATTTATATGTGGTGCTGAGAATTGAACCCAGTGCCTCACATGTGCTAGGCAAGCGCTCTACCACTGGGCTACAACTCCAGCCCTTTGTATCGATTTTTAAGAGCTGTTTATATATTAAAGTTACTATTTCCATTTTGCTGAAAGTATTTTTTCCCAGGTTTGTTTTTCTTTTGTTTATGATGAATTTTCTTTTGCATGGAAACATTTAGCATTTTCCTATGGAAAAATTTAAATTTCTCTTTGTGATGATAAATTTCTTTTTTGTGATGATGTTTCATTAGTTTTGTTTCTTAAAGCTCTCTGTGTTCCAAGAGTGGAAAAATAATCACTCATACTTTTTAATTGCTATTTTGTAGTTTTAGATATAATCTGTAAAATGTAACATATAAAATATAAACATGTAATCTATACACATTTTTCCTGAAGTAATTACTTGTTTCAGCACCATTTCTTATAGATTACTTTCTTGTTGTTTCACATAATAACTATTATTTCTCATATACTTAGTTGTAGGGTCAAATATTTTTAATCAATTTTTAATTTTAATGCATATACATTTTATTTGATCCCAACAACACAGTTCTAATGTAATTATTGTTATCTCCATTTTACAAATGAACAAACTAAGTTTGAGATAGTTTAAATTGTGTTTACTAACAGAGCTGAGTGGAGACTTTCAGGATTGAATGATTGCAAATTCTATAGACTCGGTCCCCCAAATATATTTTACCATGAAGCAAATTCTTAGTGGAGGTCATTCTTGGGTTCTCTATTGTGATTTGATAAATCAGTTTGTATTTTTGCAGCACTAAAAATATTTTGAAATATGATAGTATTTTTAGTAACACTCAATTTTAGTAATTTAGTTTTATAATATTTCAAAGTCTGAAAGCCTTTGCCCCTTTTCACTCTTCAGCTTTCTTATTGCTCTTCCCTGGCTCGATATTCACGTGGACTCAGACTAACATCAGCAGAGGCACAAAATATTTCTTGAGCTTTTTCATGCGATTATATTTATAACATCTTTAACATATTTGAACTTTGTATCTAGCAAAATATGTTTTAGAAGAGTTTTATAGTTTTCTTCAGATAGTTTCTTTACCTTATTGTCATCTCAACTATTTTGTATGACTTATTGTAAGAAGTTTGTCTACTGTATTTTCTAATTATTATTTTTTAGAAAATCTATTTTTAATATTTATTTTTTTTATCTGACTTCTTACTGATTTTAGAATAGCTTTTCCCATGTATTTTCAGTGTAGATCACCTTATCCACAAATAATAATGGTTTTAAGTTTATGTTAATTATACTTCTCATTTTTACATGTTGTCTTATTGTAGTGGCAGGAAAAGCAAAATACTATGGTGAAATAGTCAACCAGAGAGTGTGTTTGTCTCCCATCTCCTCTTTCTCCCACAAAATATTCATGAATAAGCAATTTTGAGCCAGGCACTGTGCTAGAGCTTGGAGGTGGAGCACAGGAACAGTTTCATCTTTCTAGAGTTAGATCCTGGACTGGATATAGGCAATTATATAATTAATTCAAATTACAAGTCTTATCTGATTTTTGCCTTTAATTGAGTTTCAGGTTTACCTAGTGTTTCAGTTTTATGCCAGTGGAAGATATTCTTTAAACTTGTTATTTGTCTAAGGTCATTTTCTAGCTTGAGGAAAAAAATAGTCAAGAATGTCTCTTGAGTTTTAAGAAAAGGCTTTTCAATGTTGCTTCCTTGATATTTTTTGGTCATTCATTTTATAATCAGTAAACCCAAGGCTCCATGGGGTAATATGATATGCCTGACACTGTGCCCTTGGTTTTGACTGAATCCTTCCTGGAATCTGGCTCTAGAACACCTCCTAGAGCTACAAGGTTGGCATATCTATTTGTTGGGTGCTGAGAGCCAGCAATGTATCTAATTTAGACTAGAAGCTTCCTCAGAACAAGAACCTTTACTGGGAAGCTCTTCATGCTTCCCTGGATTGAAACAGGGAATCCTTCACTGCCCAGGAAGGACCAGGTAAGTCCTTAAGCTTCTAGGGGGTTGGTCCAGAAGATGGAGAACAGGGAGTGACACAGAAGGCCCTAGTACAGCACACACCTTTCAGAAGCAGTGCTGACTTAATTTTATTGGAGGGAAGAGGAAACAGTTAAACAGAATGTATGGAAAATACAGAAAACAAAATCTAAAAACTCATCTCTATTCTCACAATCAAGAGATAGCCTCTATTTTATTTGACTGCCTTGTCTTTGCCCATCCATTTTAATCTTTTTTGTCACTTTTTATTCTGTCATTAACAGTGTCCCAAATATGTAATTGACTCATTATTTTGTTTTGTTTCCTCAGGTTAATCCTCGTCCATGAGTTTTGATTTGCAGTATTCTGGAAATTCATCTGGCTGTCCATTTTGAAATAGTTCTAACATAAAAAAGGAGATCAGGAGGATAACTTGAGTGACGACACTTAACTAAAGCTGAAATGGCCACACTTGGTTGAATGAATGATGATCATGTCATCACAATTTCAGCAGAAAGGAGATGGTTATAAGTCAATATGAGGCCACAACCTTAAAAGATGAGTAAGTTTGCTTTCAAAAATCCCTAACTAAAAACTCCACAGTTGTCCAGCTGAAGGGAGACCAGGTACTGCTACCTCTAGCCACTGGGGAGCCCAAATTCAGGGTAAGAGTTGTGGCAGAGACCCCAGTGGAGGCAGCCCCACCCAACTGTGGCGTGGGTCCACCCCAGTTCTGCTCCAGAGTTCCTGCGGATAAGCAGGAGCCACAGAGGGCCCAAATCCACCCTCAGGAAACTCCATGGGTGTCCAACCAAGGGTTGACCAGAGACTGATAGCTACCAGCCACAGAGGAAGTTACACCCAGGGTAAGAGTGGCCTGTAAAGATCCCAGCATGAAGAGGCCCCACCCAAGTGTGCACTGGGCCCACGTCAGTTCCGCTCCAGAGTTCCTGTGGTCAGGTGAGACAGAAGGCTCAAAACCGCCCTTAGGGGATGTCAGGGGTGCCCAACTGAAGGCAGACAAGAGCCTGCTAGCCTCCAGTTCCAGGAGAGCTCACACTCACTGTAAGGGTCGCACACAAACTCTCCTGCTTGTGACCCTGCCTAAGTGAGACCTGGGCCCGCCTCCAGTTCTGCTCCAGAGTTCCTGTTCACCAGCAAGAGCACAAGAAAGGGGCAAAACAGCCCTCAGGGGCTGCCTCTAGCCAAGGCCACTCCCACTGCCCTCTAGAGGTACATCCACTACCTCTGCCACCAACTTTAGTCCCAATCTGGGGGAACAGAAGTAGCTCCAAGGTGAGACACAGGTAATCTGGAGTGTCAATACAAGATTATAGGATAGAAGCTGCAGTACCTCAGATCAGTATTTCAAGAAAGGAAGATACACAATCAACATGAAAAAACAAGAGAAGAAAGTGCCCCAAATAAACCTTGATACTACTGTAACAGAATCCATTGACAACACAGTTGATGAAATGTCAGAGAAAGAATTCAGAATGTACATAATTAAAATGATCAGTGAACTAATGAATGACATAAGTGAACAATTACAGGCAAAAATTGATCAATCCAACAAAGAAATAGGAGAGCAAATAAAAGCAACCATTGATCATTCTAACAAAGAGATAAGAGAGCAACTACAAGTAGCAAAAGATTACTTTAAGAGCTAGAGATCATGAAAAAAAAAAACAATTGGAAATTCTTGAAATGAAGGAAACAATAAACCAAATTAAAAACTCAATAGAAAGCATCACCAGCAGACTAGATCACCTGGAAGACAGAACCTTGGATAATGAAGACAAGATATACAATCTTGAAAATAAACTTGACTATACAGTGAAGATGGTAAAAAATCATGAACAGAACATACAAGAAATATGGGACAGCATCAAAAGACCAAATATAAGATTTATTGGGATAGAAGAAGGCGCAGAATTTCAAACCAAAGGAATGCACATCATCTATTTCATCTCTTCAATGAAATAACATCAGAAAATTTCCCAAGTATGAAAAATGAAGTGGAAAATCAAATACAAGAGGCTTACAGGACACCAAATGTACAAAATTTCAACAGATCTACACCAAGGCACATTATAATGAAAATGCCCAACATACAGAATAAGGATAGAATTTTAAAGGCCGCAAGAGAGAGAAACTGGATTACATATAAGGGGAGACCAATTCATATCTCAGCAGATTTTTCAACCCAGACTCTAAAAGCCAGGAGATCATGGAACAACATATTCCAAACTCTAAAAGAAAATGGATGCCAACCAAGAATCCTATATCCAGCAAAACTGAGCTTCAGATTTGATGATGAAATAAAAACCTTCCATGATAAACAAAAGTTAAAAGAATTTACAGCAAGAAAGCCTGCACTACACAGCATTCTTGGCAAAATATTCCATAAGGAGGAAATGATAACCAACAATGAAAATTTACAAAGAGAAGAACTACACTAAAGGAAAGACCATTCAAAAGAAAAAACAACTGAAAGTAAAAACCAAAAACAAACCAAAATGACTGAATACAAACCAAAATGACAAAATACAAATCATATTTTAATAATAACCCTGAATGTAAATGGCCTAAATGCACCAATTAAAAGACATAGACTAACAGACTGGATTAAAAAAAAAAAAAGATCCAACAATATGCTGTCTTCAAGAGACTCATCTCACAGGAAAAGACATCCACAAACTAAAAGTGAAAGGGTGGGAAAAAACATATCACTCACATGGATCCCGCAAACAAGCAGGACTTTCCATCCTCATATCAAATAAAGTGGGCTTCAAACCAAAGATGGTGGAAAGAGATAAAGAAGGTCATTTCATACTTCTTAAGGGAATCATACATCAACAAGACATAACAATCATAAATATCTATGCCCCAAATAATAGGGCTTCTATGTATATCAAACAAATCCTTCTCAAATACAAGAGTCAAATAGACCAAAACACAATAATACTTGGAGACTTTAACATAGTTCTCTCACTTTTGGATAGATCTTCTGAACAAAAACTTAATAAAGAAACCATAGATCTCAATGAAACTATCAATAATTTAGACTTAATAGACATATATAGAGTGTTCCATCCATCAATGAGTGAATACACTTTTTTCTCAGCAGCACATGGATCCTTTTCCAAAATAGATCATATGTTATGTCACAAAGCCAGTCTTAGCAAATACAAAAAAAAAAATAGAGATTCTACCCTGCATCCTATCTGACCACAATGGAATAAAATTACAAATCAATGACAGATTAAAAAACAGAAACTACTCCATCGCCTGGAAACTAAATAATATGCTATTGAATGATGCATGGATAACAGAAGACATCAGGGAAGAGATAAAAAAAATTCTTAGAGGCAAATGAAAACTCTGATACAACATATCAAAATCCATGGGATGCCATGAAGGCAGTACTAAGAGGAAAGTTCATAGCACTAAGCTCATTCATTAGAAGAAATAAAAGTCAACAAATAAATGAATTGACTCTTTGTCTCAAAGCCTTAGAAAAGGAAGAACAAATTAACACCAAAAGAAGTAGAAGACAGGAAATAATCAAAATTAGGGCTGAAATCAATGAAAATGGAAAAAAAAGAAACAATTCAAAACATTGACAAAACAAAAAGCTGGTTCTTTGAAAAAATAAACAAAATTGACAAACCCTTAGCCACCCTAACAAAAAGAAGGAGGGAGAAAACCCAAATTACTAAAATTCATGATGAAAAAGGAAATATCACAACAGACATTACTGAAATACAGAGGATAATTAGAAAGTATTTTGAAAATTTATACTCTGGTAAAATAAAAAAACCCTGAAGACACCAACAAATTTCTAGAGGCATATGACCTACCCAAACTGAACCAAGAAGACATACACAACTTAAACAGATTAATTTCAAGCAAGGAAATAGAAGATGCCATCAAGAGCCTGCCAACCAAGAAAAGCCCAGGTCCAGATGGATTCTCAGCTGAGTTCTACCTTCAAAGAAGAATTAATACCAATACTCCTCAAACTATTCCATGAAATAGAAAAGGAGGGAACCCTTCCAAACTCACTCTATGAGGCAGGTATCACCCTGATTCCAAAACCAGACAGACACATCAAAGAAAGAAAACTTCAGACCAATATCGCTGATGAACATAGATGCAAAAATTCTCAAAATAAAATTCTGGCAAATTGCATACAAAATCATCAAAAAAATAGTGCACCATGAACAAGTGGGGTTCATTCTAGGGATGCAAGGTTGGTTCAACATACGGAAATCAATTAACATAATACATCACATCAATAGACTTAAAGATAAGAGTCATATTATTTTATCAATTGATGCAGAGAAGGCATTTGACAAAATACAACACCCTTTTATGCTCAAAACACTAGAAAAACTTGGGATAGTAGAAACATACCTCAACTTTGTAAAACCTATCTATGCTAAACCCAAGGCCAACATCATCCTAAATGGAGAAATATTAGAATCATTCCCTCTGAAAATGGGAACTAGACAGGAATGCCCTCTCTCACCACTGCTATTCAACATAGTCCTTGAAACACTAGCCAGAGCAATTAGACAGATGAAAGAAATTAAAGGGATCTGAATCAGAAAAGAAGAACTCAAACTATCATTATTTGCAGACAACATGATTCTATACTTAGAGGATCCAAAAAATTCTACCAGAAAACTTTTAGAATTAATAAATGATTTCAGCAAAGTAGCAGGATATAAAATCAACACCCACAAATCAATTGCATTTCTATACATCAGTGATAAACCCTCTGCAAGAGAAATTAGGAAAACTATCTCATTCACAATAGCCTCAAAAAAAAAAAAAAAAAATACCTGGGAATCAATTTAACAAAAGAGGCGAAAGACCTCTACAATGCAAACTACAAGACACTGAAGAAAGAAATTGAAGAAGACCTTAGAAGATGGAAAAATCTCCCATGCTCCTCGATAGGCAGAATCAATATTGTTAGAATGGCCATACTACCCAAAGCGCTATATAGATTCAATGCAATCCCAATTAAAATCCCAACATCATTCCTTATAGAAATAGAAAAGGCAATAATGAAATTCATTTGGAAGAATAAGAGACCCAGAATAACCAAAGCAATCCTTAGCAAGAAGAGTGAAGCAGGAGGCATCATAATACCTGACCTCAGATTATACTACAAAGCTATAGTAACAAAAATGGCATGGTACTGGCACCAAAATAGACAGGTAGACCAATTGTATAGAACAGAAGACACAGAGACAAACCCATTTACATACAGTTACCTTATACTAGATAGAGGGGCCAAACATGTACACTGGAGAAAAGATAGCCTCTTCAACAAATGGTCTGGGAAAACTGGAAATCCATATGCACCAAAATGAAACTAAACCCCTATCTCTCACCATGCACAAAATTCAACTCAAAGTGCATCAAGGACCAGGGAATCAGACCAGAGACCCAATGCCTAGAGAAGAAAAAATAGGCCCAAATCTTCATCATGTCGGATTAGGACCATACTTCCTTATCAAGATTCCTATAGCACAAGAAGTAAAATCAAGAATCAACAAATGGAATGGATTCAAACTAAAAAGCTTCTCAGCAAAAGAAATAATCAAAGTGAACAGAGAGCCGACATTCTGGGAACAAATTTTTGCCACACACACGTCCAATAGAGCACTTATCTCCAGGATATATAAAGAACTCAAAAAAATTATCACCAAAAAAAAAAATAACAACCCAATCAATAAGTGGGCCAAAGAACTGAACACAAATTTCACAGATGAAGATATACAATCAATCAACAGACATACGAAAAAATATTCAACATCTCTAGCAATCAGAGAAATGCAAATTAAAACTACCCTAAGATTTCATCTCACGCCAGTCAGAATGGCAATTATCAAGAATACAAACAACAATAAGTGTTGGCAAGGTTGTGGGGAAAAAGGTACGCTCATACATTGCTGGTGGAACTGCAAATTGGTGCAACCAATCTGGAAAGCAGTATGGAGATTCCTTAGAAAACTTGGAATGGAACTACCATTTGAGCCTGCTATCCTTCTCCTCGGTCTATACCCAGAAGACTTAAAAACAGCATACTACAGCGACACAGCCACTTTAATATTTATAGCAGCTCAATTCAAAATAGCTAAACTGTGGAATCAACCTAGATGCCCTTCAATAGATGAATGGATAAAGAAGCTGTGGTATATATACACAATGGAATATTACTCAGCAATAAAAGAGAATAAAATTATGGCTTTTGCAGGTAAATGGATGGAGTTGGAGAATATCATGCTAAGTGAAGTAAGCCAATCTCAGAAATCCAAATGCCGAATGTACTCATTGATAAGTGGATGCTGATCCATAATGTGGCGAAGGACATGGGAACAATGGAGGAACTCTGTTCACAGGGGTATAAGGAAGGAGGGGACATGGGGACAGTAAAGGTGATGGAATATGATGGTCATCATAGCCCTAACTTTATGTATGACTGCATGTATGTTGTGATTCCATATCACTTACAACCAGAGAAATGAAATGTTATCCTCTAAATAATAATAATAATAATAATAATAAATAAATAAAAATAAAATAAAATAAATCCCTAACTATTTTCTGTAGACATGTTGGGATAAAGAAGCTTCTTCTAAGATGAGCATTTTTAAACCACACCCAACACAGATAATAATCAGCAGTGGCAGCACAATCTTTGAAAAAGAAGAAAAGAATTATTTACACATGTATCTTTGCATCTATGTGCTGTATGTGTCTTTATGTCTTTCTCTAAATTTGGAAATGAAGAATGCTGAGAATGTTAGGACATTCCAAGGTACAAAATGATATGAAGGAAAGGTCACTTGGTGGAGCAGAAATGGCAGTTGCAAACCTAATAGCTATTCCATTTCCATTTCTAACTGGATCCCAGTTTTGTTAAACTTCTGGATGACAATGTTTTCAGAGCTATTTCCCAGCTCCCGCTGCTGAATCCTGACTCACCTAAATCAGTTGTGATTATTCTACTTCTCTTGTTAGTGACTGCTTGAAGATTGGCCATGTGACACAGTTCTGGCCTGAGATATAGGAGACATTCTCCTGGCAGGTTTGGCAAAAGTTTTCTTGCTCTTAAAAAGAGAAACAGGGGGCTGGGGTTATGGTGCAGTGGTAGCATGCTCGCCTAGCACGCGGGAGGCACTGGGTTCGATCCTCAGCACCACATAAAATAAAATAAACATATTCTGTCCACCTACAACTAAAAAATAAATATTTTTTAAAAAAAGAGAGAGAAACAGAAGAAGAAAAAATCTCCTTGATACTGAAGAAACTATTGATAGAAACATTGGGTTCTCCATATTATTGAAACTCTGCCTTTCATTTTGTGTAGGATAATATATTGTACTTTTGTTGATGTTTGAGATATTTTGAGTTTAGGATTTTGCTTACTTGCAGCCAAAAGCATTTTATGTGGTTTAGGTGGTCACTACAAAAAGCGAACACATAGAGACCAGGCATGCTGAGGGAGGGAAACAAGTTCTGTTTCAATTTCCAACTCTATGCATTATTCCTTTTATTTTCCCCTACAAACCCATCTACCACTTAAACAGAATAATACTTCAGAGAAATATGTACTGTTCTTTAGAACTGGATATAGTTACTATCCATAGAAGCTAACATATCAATATTTGTTCTAGTAAGGTTAGCCAGGTTCCTGGAATAGGTATTAAATAAATAATTTCCAGTGAATTAAGGCATACAACAGCTGAAGAAATGACCTTTACCTAAGGGAAAGAATATTAACAAATTAACAATTTGGGGTCTCTGTTGTACTTCTCTTATATTAGAGAAATTCCAACTCAACCCTAGACATTTAAAAAAAATTACTTGCTTCACATCAAGGTGTGTCCCTGGGTAGAAAAATTTCTGGTAGGAAATTTCTGGTCACACTTGTGAGACTCAGTCAATTGTTTCATAGAATCAGTTTAAGTAAACTAAGAATAATTATCTTATATAATAAAAATATAAGCAGGCCCTTAGTTCAAATTATAGACATTGATCCATATGAGACATGTTACATATGCATAAACACAAAGACATATCCATCGAGTTAATTAGGGCAGGATTTGGCTGTGATAGCCCCAAGAATGGAGTGGCTCTGAGAAGTGGTTTTATTTCTTGCTCTTGAGATAGTCAAGATGTGTGCTTCCCATTGGTGAGTGCCACCTGACAGGAGGAACCTAGGCGACAGTTGCTGTGTTACCTTCAGATTCATGTTGTCCACACTGCCATGCAGCTCCCAGAGAGGGAGAAGAGCCCATGAAGGAGGTGATGTCTAATCTTGAGGAATGTCCTTCCGGGGGCATATTTCACTTCTGCCCATTTTCCACAGGTTAGAATCCAGTTACATGATCACACTTAACTGTGAAGGAAACTCAAACTGAGTTTAACATGTTTTTAGGAGAAATGGGAGAATGGGTTTTGAGGGGCTTCAATGCATATATGGTATTACAGCAAGAGAATCAGGCTGCAGAATTATCCTAATGTAGTGTCTGTGAGTATCCTCCTTGGCTTCTGTTCTCCTCACTGCAATTAGAGTCAACCTTACATAGTGCAGATGAACCTGTCCTTCACCAACTATCTCCACATCCCTGCTTAGAACATTTCAGCAACTCCTTATTGTATGGAGAACAAAGATACAACTTTTACACTGATCCACAGGGCTCTGCACCATCTCATCTCCACTTACCCATTCCTCTTCAGTTTCTCACAAGCCATAGTCTCTCATTCCACATTTTATTTCCATAGGGATTTTGCATTTACTGTTCCCTTTGGCTGTAAATACTTTCCTCTCCCTTTACCTATTTAGTTCCTATTCACCCATGAAGTATGACTCTCTCAGTGAAACCTTCCTTGACTTGGTCATATTCCTCTATATAGGCTGTCATGGTAGGGTATACCTCTTTTCATAGCAATTGTTGTAGTTTTTTAAAAGTGATTTTTGGTATCATTGATTAAGATCTACCTCTCCAAATAGACTATAAACCCAGTAAAGCAGTGGTTATGTCCGCTTTTGCTAATGTATGCTTAGCATATAAATTCTAACACACACATACACTGAGGAAGCACTCATGAGTATGAGCATGTTTGAATAAATGAAACAATGCCTGAATATCTGGTCCCTAGTTTGAATCTAGTCACAATTATTCATGTTATCACAGTCCTTTTACATTTCTGGGCCTCAGGTTCTTCATCATGAAAGGGTTGAACTAGATGTTGTTGAGGACTTTCAACATCACGGTCCTATGATCTTACTTCAAATTGAATCCCATGGGTCATTACTTTGTTTAATTACTCAGTTTTGTTTCCTAAGCAGATGTAGCAATTACTGAGTCTGGAAAAGTGGACTGAAGTCACTTTTTATTCTTTCTTTTTGAATTTTTGACTACTACAGTGTCACTGCAAACTATTAACTGCATCCTAATCCATAAATTCTAATTATAGCTGAAAAGGAGATTGACTAGAGTTGACATTTTATTGTTTTTTGTAAGGGGTTAACTCCTGTGTGGGGTTGGGAGATTAGTATGGGTTGAGCATTCCTAATCCAAAAATCTGAAATTGAAAATGTTCCAAAACCTGAAAATTTTTGAGCACTGACAGGACATCACAAGTGAGAAATTCCATATGACCTGACCTCATGTGATGAGTCACAGTTAAAATTATCCTCAGCTTAAACGGGTAAGAAGATCTATATGAAACAAAAATGAATTTTGTGTTTAGATATGGGTCCAATCCCCAAGATATCTCATTATACATATGCCAATATTCCAAAATTGAAAAAGCCCAAAATCCAAAACACTTCTGGTCTCAGGCATTTTGGGTAAGGATACTCAATCTATAAGAGAATAAAAGTACCATGGTACTTTTAAAAGAATAAAAGTACTGGTTGAATTTAGGCCATGGTATTATGAAGGCCATGTATTGACAATGCATTAATATAAAATGCCAGTAGTATAAGAATGGGGCTATTTCTTTTTTCCTTTGGATTTTGAGCTTAATCTTCACTAAAAAGATTAATATCCAGATTATTTTAACCTTGTTTTTTGGTGATAGGATGACAGGTAATGATCTAATCATTATGGAGCTTGATTTTCAGTAGCTAAATGGCATTTATTGATTGATTGATCATGATTTCCATATTATATAAGATAAGTACTGCTTATTATTCAGAGCGGTATTAGCAGGATCCACAGGACACTTACTTCATTGTGAGCAGCTTGACAGACTGGGGCCATTCCATACAAAGATGATCTCTTCATCTAAGATTGGCTAATAGACTATATTATCATGTCATGTTGCAGAGAGTTGAGTGCCAAAATAAATAAATCTACTTTTTTTAATGAAAAACAAAGTTTCAAACGTAGAATGTTTCAAATTTTAAAACAGAATGAAGTGTGTAATCACCTCTTATTATATTTTTTATTTCATTTTCTTGTGGTGTTGGGGATAGAACTAAAGTCCTCACATATGCTAAGCAAGTGCTCTATCACTGAGCTACACTGCTAGCTCTGTAATTACCTCTAGAAAATAGGATTTTTTATCACTATCTTCTTCTTTATGAGCATTTCCTTTTCATTTGCAAGATGACTATCTCTGATTTTTCATGTGCCATTTAGAAGGGAGGGTCATTTCATAAATGGCAAAATATGACTGTGGGCATCTTTCCTTCTAATTAATTTTGTTTTATTTTGACTACGATTCTGTTTTTTATTAATCAATAGGTTTTGGTTTTTAGAACAGTTTTAGATTTATGGAAACATTGAACAGATATTGTAGGCTCATACTGTTCTCCTCCCTCACTTTTCCCATATTATTACTAATCATTACTGATCTTATGTTAGTATGGTACATTTGGATCAATTAATAAATCAATATTGAAACTTTTTTTATTAGAGCTCATTGTTTATTTATAGGGCTGTAGATTTCCCTTTTGTGTTCCAGAAGCCTATATAATATATCACATTCCACTTGGTCATCATGTGCAAGCTTAGATTGGGGTGACATTTTCTCATACTTCCTTATTTTTGATGACTTTACAGTGTTCAGAAATATCAGTCAGCTAGATAGCATGTTGTCCAATTGGAATTTGCCTGATGTTTTCTTGATGATTGGGGTAATGAATTTTGGGGAGGAAGATTACAAAGATAAAGCCCTATTTTCATGGATATCCATGTGATTTATGCCTATTGATGGGATCTGATCACCTAGCTGAGATGTTTGGGTTCTTAACTATAATGCTTCTCTGCCCATCATTTCCATACCTTGTTCTTTGGGAGGAAGTTTCTATGTGCAACCTACACATACGTGGGATTTGTGCAGCTCCTTTGAATAGCTACATGATTGATTTGGAATTCTTCTGCAAGGGAGAAGATTGAGTCAAGATTCTTTTAAGTAGATAAGCTTATTTTATTTGGGGGGTTATCTTGATAAGCATTTTGTGGTAATAATTCTGCATGTTCTTTTGAAAAAATAGGGTAATTGGGTCACGCAACCATGGTGAAGTAGAACGAGCACTACATTAGGAATAACAGGTCTGAGTTTGCAAAACGACCTGGTCAATTTCTAGGACCATGACCGTGGAATCCCTCTTCTCTGAGCATTACTTTGAGTGGCCAGAGATTCTACATGGTAGTGTAACAGAAAGGCCTTTCTTGCTATCCTTGCTGAACACACATTCTTAGCACAGCCTCTGGTGGGCTCTTTGTCATATTCTGATCTCAGCTCAAAGACTCTCTTTTAAAAGTTCTCAGAGCACCCTAGGTAAAGTAGCTTTTCTACATTCCTAACCCTTCTGTTCCATGACTTTGTATTATTCATTTGTACCATTTATTGTTTTATTAAAAAATCACTCTATTTATTCACTTGCTTATCATCTGCCTCTAGATTACAAACTTCACTAATTACATGAAGTCAAGGACCTTATCCATCTTATTTCATCCTGGTACTGAGAGTGTGCCCTGAATAAAATAAACTAGATTAAAAACTCAAATGACTATTGGAGTCATCTTCACTGAACATTATCTGAAGCTATCAATGAAATTAAATAATAAAAACACTCTTTAGCAACCCTGACAAAATATGATAAACTGATCTCCATTGCTGGTACTTCAATGAAAAAGGACAGGGATTCTCAAAGCAGACACAATTTTTAGCATTCTTTCATTGTTTTGGCATTTGCTCACAAGATGGGATTATTTTGATGTAGACTCATTTTGCTTAGGAAACTAAATTAATAGGTATTTTGGCTGCCATGAAGGAGTTCTGCCTTCTTTTATTTAACAAATTAATGTCCAGGGGAAAAAAACGACTTTGATGTCCAGAAGAGGGACGTCTTCCTGAGACTCTGAAATGTGAGATGTCAGAAGTATTTCTCCTCTACGATTGCTGGGAAAAAGAGCACGTTTATTCTCTAGGGGAACTGAAGCATAATGAAATGCAATCTAAGAACATGCAAACTTATTATCTACCAGGATGGTTGAATGGTTCCAATCAAATGGAGGATAGAAATAGGGCTTTATATTTGGATTTTGGAAAAATGACTCCACAGTTATATTTAGGTGCAACAGTGCCTGCAAATACCTGAAATAGTGGCAGTCTGTACTTTGTTCATAACATAATGAATATATTTGCTCTTTGAAACTTATCATGGGGCTAGGAATAAAGCTCCCAAACTGTTCCTACAATAGATGATAAGAGAAAGGCTGCCCCTGGTCTCAGTGATAGGTAGGTATTATTTTTTAATTAGCTTTTCAGAGGGCTTCCTTGTGCCAAAGACCACTTAGCGTAGGTGGACCCTGTGACTTTAGGAAAGTCAAATTTTCCTTATTTCTTCCACTCCTAAAAATTGCTAAAAGGGGTACTATATTCTTAATTAGCAGTAGGAATCATTTTATGAGGATATTCTCTTTTCCCAGGCCTTCAAGGATAGAAATTCTGGTACCAGAAAGATGAGTTTTCTTAGAAACTCTAACTTATGTCACATTTACTTAAAACTTATCAATAATTTCCCATTTATTTTTAGGTTTAAAAAAAATAGCTTATAACATGGTGGTCTGTGATCCTGTGAGACTTCTGGCTCCGATCAATTGTGTAGCCTCAACTTATATCCCAGGATCTTTATACATGTCTTTCTCTCTGGCTGAAATGTATCTTCTTTTACCTTTGTCTGCTTAAATTCTATCTATCTCTCAGGCTTCAGCCCAAATGTCAATACTTGTAGGACTCTTCCCTGACCTCTAACTAAACCAAGTTCCTTCATTCTATACTCTCATAACTCTCTAAAGCATGTCTTTGTCACAGTTAACATTAACTGTGACAGATTATTATGACAGAGAACATGTCCACTAAATGCCCAAGCACATAAGAGGTGTTTAATAACTATATGGCATAGGAATGAGTGAATGGAATTGGGTTATGCATTCTATCCTCCCCCAAATTTTCTAAATACTTATTATTCAAATGACATAAGCAAGTTTGTTCTCTTAATATAACTAATAAGGAAAAACAAAGATCAGTTTTGTTTTATTTCATGTTAACTATAAGATGGTTAGGTGAAGAACATGTTAGGCCTGTGGATTTTATAGTCATATAGGCCCACGTTCAAAATTTGCTTCTACCACTTATTAACTATATGTTCATGGGAAAATCAATTAAAATTTCTCTATATTCCAGCTTTATGATCTATAAAATAGGTCAGACTTGGAGTTGAAGCACTGATCTGCCAATTATTATTTGTGTAACTTGGTTTAAGTTAATAATATCTGTAAGCTTTAGATTCTATCAGTATAAAATGAGGCCAATAATACATATATCTAACTCTCATGGCCATGAGGAGGATTAAATGTGTGTGTATACATATTTGCTCATAAACATATACAAAAGTGCCTAATTCATCTGAGTGAAACAATAGAAACAAATTAAAACAATAATAGGAAGTCATTTTCTGTCTGTTACTATGACAAAGAAAAAATTGGCTAACGTATGCTTTTGGTGACAATGTTGAGAAAGACACATTCACATACGTTGTTGGTGGGTGTATAAACTGGTGAAATATCATTAACCATATTTATCAAAATCCAAAATGCACATACAATTTGTTCTACAAATTCCTCCTTTAGAACTTCATCCTACAGGCATGGTCACGCATATTTACAAAAATATATGCACAAGGATGGCAATGCAGCATTGCGACAACCGAGCCTGGAAACAGTTTAAAAAGTTCATCAGCAGGACCTGTTTAAAAAGAGAGGGCATTCGTAAAATGAAATATATGGTCACTAAAATGCCCTGATACAGGGAATTATCTGCCAGATGCTTTATTTGATGAACAATCTAAAGAGCAATGCAAATTGTGTTTAAAAAGACTATTTACACAAACATCCAATTGTTTGGGCAAACAATACTTTTCTAAGTATTTGATGAAAGCTGTGGTTGCCTCCGGGGAGAAGAATGTGGGTACCTAGGGAGGAATTTATTTTTCATCATCGTATGTGTTGAATTTTTTTTTTAATTTTACAAATGCCTATGTTCCTTTATCCATTCAGTATTAATTGAAAAGCATAGAGAATGTGAATTAAAATTTCTGGCTGCTGCTACTCTGATTGCTTTCTTTCTATTATTATTAGGGCTTAAATTTGAACTGTGGCAGAGGTCTCTGGTAAAAGGTGTAGGGCAGCAGAGGGGCTAAGTGGTCACTGTGGGATGATCTCAGAAGAGGCGGGAGTATATACCCATCCACAGGTGCCGGGAGACTGACAGTGTGGTACTGGAATCTTTTCACAGTACTCCAGTAATGTGACAGTTCATTTGGATCAATATGGATAAAATTATTATTATTTTTCTTTATTTCTGGCTATTTAATTCCCGAGGAGGCTCGGGAATTCAGGCAGCAAGGTGGATCCAGCACTTGGACAATGGGTGTTAGGTATGAGCAGTGAAGTTTTGTGCATTCCTAAGAGGTAGCAGAAACAATAAAAGTCCTTTAATATGAATTTATTGAATCCTCATAACTACCTAAAAATAAGTATTATCCCCACTTAATTGATGAGCAAACAGAAGTTGAGTAGCCTGTCCAGGGTCATATACCAGCCATGACAAAGCCAGCATCAGACCTGAGGACTCAATGCAGAGGCCTTGAATTCAGGCATATTTAGAGTATATTGTCTCTATGTAGTGTTTATTTTTGATTTGGCTTTAGACTCCTGGTATCTTTGCTCATATAAACAGTCTTTATTAGAAGTTCAGGTCCACTCTGTGCCAATGATTGCCTTTGAAGCTGTGCTTGGTGATTTCTAGAAGCTTTATTCTCTGTTTGCGGGTACCCCAGTTTCACTGTTTTCTCAGGAGAAAAGACTGCTGAGAGAATTGAGACTTAGGAGCCCTCCTAATGGTCTCCTGCAGCCCTTAAAGTTTTTATTCAGGAAGGACAAGTCAGGGAAGAAACACACCTCGAGTCCCCTAGCGTTGGAGCTGAATGAATAATAAACATGGTTTATGACTATGCTTACTTTGTTGGTCAGAATAGTTAGAAAATGACCCTAAGCTGTCAAGTCTGTTTCTGTCCCAGATGAATATATTTTGGACAGTTCCTTTGATACTGATGGAAAAGGTAAGGGTATAGCCCATATTCAACCAAGTGACACTCAGATGCACTTGAAAATTTTTGAGAAATTACCCTCTCCTAGCCACACTCTTCCCCCATTCCAGAATACTCTGAAGTCCAAAATTTTGGAAAGGGCTTAGGCAGTAATTAATTAGTCTAACTAGGGACAATCACTAGGCTCATGGCTATTTTTGTTTTTAAATTGTATATTCAAAAGGGTATTTAAAGACGTGAGATATTGTTCAATTATTGCACTGCAATAAAATGGTTAATTTTAGGAGCCCTGTGAGTTTGATTTGTATTTAAGATTTTCACAATCTATATATAGGTTGGTCTTTAATAACCGTTTATACATTGCTTCTTTTTATATAGGTCATGTATTCTCCTGGGAGAGTAACAAGATTAGAAATAACAAATACAGTACAGAATAAATTAAAATGCTTCAAACTGCATTATATAATTTCAGAAAATTGGTTTCACACTGAAATGTTTAAATAAGAAAACCAACTGATTTAAGGAAAAAAATTCCTTAGTATATGCATTTGAATTGTCACTGTTTAACAAGTTTTGTCTTTAGCAGTGTGGTACTGGAATCTTTTCACAGTACTCCAGTAATGTGACAGTTCATTTGGATCAATACGGATAAAATTATTATTATTTTTCTTTATTTCTAGCTATTTAAAAATGTTGGCTTTATTCTTACTGAAGATGAATAGTGTTTATTAGTCAAAATGTCAAAGGACTATCATAAAAGTAATTGTATTTTTATATATAATTCTCCAAACTCTTGTACACAAAACACTTTCATTACACTCAGTGCAATAAATTCAGAGGTTGTTATGGGATAGGAGATGGCAAAATTGGGGCCAATACTATTCTAATTACTTAGGATAATAAAAAGTGGGACTTGGTTTTCCTTTCACAACTAAATGAAGGAGTTGTGATGCACTACAGAATCTATTATTCTGGCTTGTTTTGTTTGTTTCTGTGAAGTTTAGCATCACTCTTCTTGTTCTGAGTCCTCAGGCCTTTTTCAATTTTTCTATTCGCGTATTAAAGGCCTCTTCCTGTATTTGCAGCTTTTCGTTTATCTCGGTCTGTGAAGACAATCATAAAAAAGTGGTTATGATGGAGCTATCTTTTGCTGCACATTGTCTTTGTGGTTTTGACATACTATAGTGCCTAAAGACAGACATTATCCCTCACACACCTTCCTGTTTTGCAGACATAGCCGTGTTTCAGCCTGTAGTGATGTGATAACACTTTATCATATTTCTCTGCGCATTCCCAATGTATAGCATGTCTACTATGAACAGGAAGTGGTATTTGGACAGCCATTTTTCACATAGCCTTGTGTTGGAAGATAGGATAATTTATCTGTATTTTCAGACAGACTTTACCAATAAGCACCGAATCAGAATAACTGCTTTGGGCTCAGTTATTGCAGTGTTGTTGGTCCCTCCACCCCTTTGCATTGAATGTTTTTGTCTTCTGTGTAATGCATTCTAAATAAGATCCCAGAAAGCTTCTGTTGTGAAATAACAACACAAATAATCTCACAATTAGAACAATTCTCATAATTAAGAGTATTCATCAAACATTATAACACTTGGAATGATGCCACTTTGTGGTATATTTTTGGTAGAAAAAGTACGCAGTTGCTGACAGGTTTTAGTGATTGCTACAGCTGTGATAGCATTTAGCCTCTGGCAGTGATATTCTGTGGACTAACATTGCTACCTGCACAATTCCAGAAATACTTACACATTATCTGAACATTAGGAGTCCTGGAAATGTCTTCCTTGTATTGCAATGGATAATAAAATTACATATAGAGAAACCAGTGTTTGTTGACATGACAAAATTGGTATTTTTGTTGTGGTTTGGTGATCTTAAAACATCTATGAGTGTCTGAAGAGTAGGTTATACACAGATATGTTAATAAAATCAAAGTTTAGAATATACACATACATATATAACATAATTTGAGGTCTTTAGGGTGATTGTATTTTTAGAAACTTTTATCATTTAGTTTTGAAGAAATTTGGAGGCTGAGGATGTAGCTCAATTGTAGAGTGCTTGTGTGAGGCCCTGGGTTCAATCCCCAGAAAATTTAAAAAGAAAAAAGTAAGAACTAGATAGAAAAAAAATTAAATATCAAAACTGGATTAGGCCCTTACATAATTTTTATATTTATGTACTTCTTTATTTAGTTTTAAGAATGTAGCTATAATACATCTGAAATATCTTTCTGGCTATCTTATTTGATGAGATTTTGTTTTGTCTTCATAGTAAGAGTTGCTATTTTTGACAAGATTACATTGATGTCAACAATTCAGGTTTCAGAATTCCTATGAAGATCAATTTTTCTTGGTTTAAGTTTTTTAAGCTCTGGGATCAAGCTTTAGACTCTGCTGTCTTATCTTTTCCTTTATTAGTGGTTGGGTAGAGGAGGAAAGAAATGATCCTTAAGTTACAAGGGAACTCTCATTTTTCAGTATTCACTAAATCTCCTTATGCATAATTTTGATAGAGTTGAGTGAACATTAGTTTATGAATGGGGAGGCCTAGGTACTAGTTTAGATATGTTACTTTGGGCACGTCATTTAGCCACCTTGGCTGTTAGTCCTTACCTGAAAAACTAAGTAGGAGAATAGAATTTTGTGCATTCTTTCCTAAAGGAAATATGGATAAATGCACATTATAAATGTGATAAAATGCACATTTTATCCTGGCTTTAAATTCACAATTCCAGTTCCCAATTTTGTGATATACTTCACAAATGGCAAATTTCATTGATATCTTGTTATGGAATATTTTAAACCATTTGTTATTCCCGCTTCATTAAGGTAAATTTGTGGTATGGAACATATTGGACCATGTAGGAGTTGAAATGGTTTGAAGAAATAATCTTGTCACAATTTCAAAAGATTAGGAAAGATTATTCTACCCAAACAGTTGATTCTTCCTGCTTTCATTAACGTTCTATGCCCACCAATAATCTAAGACAAGTATGATGGACTATCATCTATCAGCTTCTGTTTAACTACCTCACCTAGAGATCTCTCAGGTATTTCAATGAGAGGATTTACTGAAACAAGTGTACACCTTGGGGAAAAGATTTATGAAGGTAAGGTGTACCTGACAAAGTGGTGCACTACCTGGAGAGAAACCTTCCAGATCTCCAGACTTCAGCGATCAGTACTGGTATAAGTTTGGGCACAATCAGCAGATCCAGGATCAAAAGACTCCATGTCGGGTCAAGGATAGGCTTTCATTGGTCTGCCATGTTTCCTTGTTATTTCTCAGAACACCGATAAACAGACAAACTATCCCACAACCACTAGGGTTGGGTCTGGTTCTATTTTCTGTTGGGTCTGGAAAGAATGCACAACCGATGACCTCAGGTCAAGTCTTTGATTAACCCTTACTGTTTTGGTTTGAATTTTTGTTGTCCCCTAAAAGCTCATTGTGAGATAATGCAAGAGTGTTCAGAGGTGAAATGATTAGGTTATAAGAGAGATTATGGGATCGTGATCCACTTATTACTTATAACCTAATCAGTAGGATAGTCCACTTGAATAGATTAACTGGGTGGTAACTGTAGGCAGGTAGGGTATGGTTGGAGGAAGTAGGTTATTTGGGATGTGCCTTTGAGGTTATATTTTAACCTTTTAACCTTGCTGAGTAGAGCTCTCTCTGTTTCCTGGATGCCATGAACTGAAGAGCTTTCCTCTGCCATGCTTCATGATATTCTGTCTCAGCTGGGGCCCAGAGTTAAATAGTTGACCAACCATGGACTGAACCTCTAAAATCATGAGCCAAAATAAACTTTTACTCCTCTATGTTGTTCTTGTCAGGCCTATTGGTTATAGCAATCAAAGCTAACTAAAACAACTACTTTCAGGTGATCTCACTCAACTTCCCTAACTTAGAAAATTCGAAGTTCACCTAAAGATGTTCTTAGACATTTTAAGAAATACTTAGAGTTCCAAGTATGGCAGACTTCCCTCAAGTTTTTCACATTATTTTACCCTGTTGCAAAGACAGGGCCAACAGCCAACATTCAATGTAAGAATTTAGTGTTAGCGTTCATATTTCTCTGAAATGTAATTCTTTAAATATATTAAAGTTTGCTCCATTGGGTGTAATTTTTATTACATAACTCAGGGCCAAAATAATTTCATTTTGAACGTATCTTTAAAATTAAAATACCTAAACTATGTAGGCTTTAAAATGTTTGCTGTATTCAGTATTATTTTAATTAACATCTGAGGGCCAAGATAACTTCATTCTTAATAAATCTCTAAAATCATAAAGCAAGTCAATGGGAAAATAAGTGGGTTAACATAAAAAATAAGGATTCATGCTACATTTTCAGAAATTTATATATGTTATGAATTATACTTGTTACCACACTAGAGAAGAAGCTCTGAAAAAATTGTGTTTAAAAAAATGAGTTCTCTACTGCCTTTTTCTACAAATACTGTAATAACAGTATGACTTTTAAGTAAAGAAGGAGAAAAAAATTATGGGAAAATTAAAAACGTCTTACAAGTAACAATCAATTAAATATTTGTACAGCAGGTTTATTCAGGAGTGATATATAATATACACCATTGACATGCAACTACCTTTGAAAAGGGTCGTGGCAGTTTTTAGAGCCAGGGAACACTGGAAGTCAGGTTTTAGAAGTGGAAAATAACTTACCTATCTGAAACAGAAGGAAAAATTTAGGCAAGCAAAGAGTAATTACCCAACTTGGAATTTGACCAAGACACAAGGGTAAACACTGAAAAAGTATCACACTATGACTGTATTAAAATCCAAACTATTCTGGCCATGATATTAAATATTATGTGATTTTTGTGGATAACATTGGAATTAGGACTAGAATTCAGCTCACAGCTTCCATTCAGGACCTTTCATCAGTTGTTGACCATGGAAACTCTATAGACAAATGACTTAACCTTTCTGTGCCTCATTTTCTAATTTATCTGGGCAAGTGCCCTCTTTACTTAAATTGAATTTAATTTATTAGGATTACTGAGAGAAAATACATAAAGGGGTTATCTATCTCGATATGTTGTATAAATTCACATCATTTTGCCATTTCATTGAAAAACTGGCACTAATTTGGCCCATGCTGACATCCACAGATCCACTTATTATGGAAATAATCATGGCACCTAAAGGAGTTGCGTCTCTCTCCTCTGGCCTAAGTTCTCTCTGTGCCTAATTACCTTTAGGTGAGCAAGTTAATGAACTTCCAGGATGGCTTCAGGCCAGCGGGAAGATAATGTGCACATACAACAACCATATTCTCTCTGTTACAGAATAGAGGTATAAATGCCACAGATTCTAAAAATTTTTTTTAAAGTCAGCAAATAGTTAAAAACATACTGTTCACAACATGGAACATGACCTTGGTAAAGATGTTTTCAATTTTTTGGGCCTGCAAACAATTCTATTGCTTTCTAGTAGTTCCTCGGCAATAATTTCAGAGCCGCAGGATTGCAAAGGAGCCCAGGGCCATGATAATACATAAACTATATTTAGATGAAATGTTATCAAATCTAAAGAGAAGATATATTCTGAACTCAGCTTAATTCAACTGCCCTCCGCCCTTCCACACAGTAACCAGTTATTACATTCATGGAGTTGTTAACAATAAAGCTTTGTGTAAAACGTGTTCTTCCACTATTTCTGGTAAACACTAAACACCCCTTATTAAGCTGAGGACTTTGGCTGATTCTGTTGGCACCAAATCATGAAATGTTCGTGTAAATAGTGCAATAACATTTGATGATTAAACAAGTAACAAGGTATGCTTATACCAAGCTAATCTTTTGCTCTTTTTAAAATAGTTGTTAACACTGTGTGCTTTTTATATATGGTATCAAGTTCAGATAACAACTAAATCTTCCCCTGAGATGCATTAGTATTTTAAGTATGCACTGTGTTGTCCTGCTGATTTATGGCCATTTCTAAGAAATTGTAAATTTGCTCAAAATATGCAATTCACTTATTTAATTCTGTGGCCTGGAGAATTATGTGAATTCCTGTAAATTTTTGATGTTAGGTAGACATGGTTGTTTGTTGTGTAGAATGAGAAAGAACTAAGCATAAAGCTAAGCTGGCTGATAGATTACTAGTGACTACTGGGATATTGGTGGCTGTCAGTGCCATTTTCATGTAACTTGATACAAATTGTCAAGCTACTTGTGATATGTGGAAAAATACAACTATCTGAGAGGGATTTCAAAGACATTAAGTTAAAAATGATGATTTGATCTTCAGTGTGTACTATTTAGAAATGTACAACAATTATTCTTGCATACACAATGTTTACAGTGTAGCAAGGCACAGTTTTTACCAATTTTTTTTTTTTTTGGTTCTGATGTTGAATGATTTGTAAACTGACAATGCACACCATCATAGATGCCACAGGCAAATCTATGTTGTGATCTTGTTGACTTCACTGAGAATTATGTGAGGATGTTAAATTGAACTCGGTCATACGTATCACTCTTGATGGCACAGTGTTGACGGCGTTTACATATGCTGAGTTTGGTTAATTAATCAACAATAAGATAAGTATACTATCAGTACTGAGTACCTGAATGCCTGTTAAAATGTCTTCTGTGACTTGAGCCAGGACTGATTTTACATCTTCAATGGTGAAGCCAACTAAAGGATCCATATCTGAAGTGTCAGATTCTGACTGGGAGTGTTCAGGGCCTTGTTCTTGATCCAACCCCTAGAATATTGAACACAAACAACATTGAGGTGATTTCTAGAGTTTTCCGTCATTTATACGCAGCCTTAAGCTTCTATTGGGTGATATTCTATTAGGAATGGTGTTTTGATTTGATATTGCTCTGCATTTTCATTATTCATGGGGGATTACAGCAGATCAAGTCATGGTGCCAAGCAGTGCTTACTTTTGGGAAGGTGAAGGTGAGATTAAGGAGCATAGGGTGGAAAAGATTAAAATCGCCAAAATAGTCACTTGGCCCATCTTTGAATTGCTAGAAGGAATATATATGTCTGGCTGAGAAAAATCTGAGCCTAAGAAAATGGAGGAACATTTGTTCTTCCCCCCTTACAACTGAGCTAGAGTGAATGAAAAGACCAAGAGGAACCTACCTTCATTTCTGTATCTGATGTTGAGGGTGGCTCTATGAATGTTGAATAAATATCAAGTGAGATTCCTTCTACCAGAGGCTCTGGGAATGGGTGGACTGAAGTCTTGACAACCTCTATTACTTGCTGGAGAGGAAGAGAAGAGCTAAAGTATGACAGCCTTCAGTGAGTGACAACAATTTCAGCCAGTTCCCTTATGTATCTGCCATACTTCCAATTCTGGTATATTTTAAGTACTTATCACTTCTGATTTTTTTTGTTGTACCAAGTATTGAACTCAGGGGTACTTAACCACTAAGCCACATCCCCAGCCCTTTTCTATATTTTATTTAGAGACAGGGTCTCCCTGAGTTGCTTAGGGCCTCGCTCGGTTGCTGAGGCTGGCTTTGAACTCGCAATCCTACTGCCTCAGCCTCCTGAGCCGCTGGGATTACAGGCATGCACAACGGCTCCTGGCTCTTCTGAATTCTTGAAGCCACTGCCTTCTTGGTTATTTGTTACCTTTTGAACTCCATATCTCTCTACTCTCAATGAGTATTTTCTTTTCCTATTTTCTCGTCTCATTCTCTTTCTACATTCAGTGGTGTAGGATTTCATTTTGTACTGCTTTCGCCTTTGTTTCAAGCCTCAGCCCCTTACTCCTGTCTACAAGCTCTCTGCAGGTAGAGAACCAAATTTTAGAACTCCTGTATATCTTCACCAGTGCTTATTACACACAGTAACAGTCTGGTGGTGATTGATACTACTCAGCAGAATGTAGCTGTTCTTGTGGGCAGCACTGAAGTAGCCATTGAGAACCTGGTAACCAGGAGACTGCTGCTCGAAAGATTAATATGTAAAGCAAGAAAGATTTACTGAAACACAGAGGGCAGGGCAAGATTTCACCACCATCAGCTGACAACTCTTTAGCAAGAGTATGTCAGTGGGAGAGAGGCTGATAGTCACCCTTGGAAGGGAAGAAAAAGGAGAGTCAACTTGGGCAGTGCCTATTCCACCAGGACTTGGAGAGAAAGAAGAGATGAAGTACAAACAGCATTAAACATCTGTTCTTTCTGTTCTGATTCCATATTTAACATGCAGCATTTGGACCATAATTTGATTTCCCATCTCAATTGATCTGTGAAGACATGCCCACTTGAGTGTTTTGGTTTTTATGCCTTTTACATTCCTCGCTGTAAATCAAAAAATGGTTCTAGTTTATGTGGTAAATTCTCATGAGCTTGTGAGTGCCGTTCTGAGAAGTACCTCACTGTATGCTGACAAGTTTGAAGACAAAACTTTGAAAATATATAAGTTCACCAACTAATTACCATCTTCTGTAGCTTAGAAAAAAATTGTGAAATATTATATGTTCATTTCTACCTTTACAATATTTCAAATAAACTTATATGTTACATTTTATCATTACATATTTCTAAATTTTATTTAGAAAAATTTCAGGATGTACTGGAAATGAAGTTATTTCTTGGCCTTACCAACTTTTAGGTGTTTGATGATGAATTTGTATTATTAATTTTAACTTGAGTTTATAGGAAGCTGCTGCTTAGTGTCATCATATAGAGGCACCGAACTATCCTAATTTTGTAAGTATAGGGATTTGGAAATGAAGAGGTTAAATTATTGGTCTAGGTCAAATACTTATTCAGTGACAGGGCTGAGAGTTAAACCCTGTGTATTGCCCCCTTGGCCGATGTAGTTGTCTGTAAACTGAAATAGGACATCAAGTTGCCATACTTGGAAATTATTGATATTATTAAGCACTTTAATTTTCATTCTGTTAGGTGATGTCATTCCAGGTAGTAATTAACATACATGTTAATCAAAACAGAATATTGAGAGGTGGCGCATGTCTGCGATCCCAGTGGCTCGGGAGGCTGAGGCAAGAGGATTGTTCAAGGCCAGCCTCAGCAACTTAGCAAGGCCCTGAGCCGCTTAGTAAGATCCTAACTCAAAATAAAAAAAATAAAAAGGGCTGGGGACATGGTTCAATGGTTAAACACCCCTGGGTTCAATTCCTAGTACCAAACAAACAAAAAACCCAGAATATTCAAAAAAACATATAAGAACAGTTCTTTTTTCTCATGACATTCATAAAACCATTGCTTTCCTAAGTAGGGCATACAAAGGTTTCCATCCTCTCACAAAATTATTTGTACCTCTTTCTACCACTCTTGGTTTGTATCCACCTGCATCTTCCATTGCTCCTTATTTTCCAAAGCTAGGGAAAGGACACAGCTAGACACTTTTTAATGTCTTCAGAAATATTAGTGGTAAAATAAACAAGCTGAATATGGGAATCAGAAGCAAGGGAAGACGATGAGTTATTTATTAGGGATGTAGACTTTAATATATAGTAAGAAACTGAAAGTTTGGGGTGCTGAGTGAATCACTGAAAAGAAGAAAACTAGTTTATTGAACTTATTGCAGGCACATAGCTCTGCAAGGTGAAAGTGTTTTCTTTTAATGAAGCGGAATTTTGTCTGCTATGACCATATTTGTCTTACAGCTTGCTATGCTTTCTATTCACAGTCTAGGACTTCCTGCTAATGTGCCCTTCCCTGGTGAAGTTCTTAATAGATAGCCTCTCCACTCTGGTAATAGCAGATTCTACCATCTGCCCTTCAGTGCCCCTTTCCCATCAGGTTATACACATAAATGCAAATAGATATTTGAGTTCAAGTCTCTCATTTTATCCCTCATATCCCTGTGATCTAGAGTTCTTTATATGGTTCATCTGAACTACTCATAAGCTACCCAGTTTTTCTGTTTTTTGGCACTCGTGTGTGTGAGTGTGTGTGTGTGTGTGTGTGTACTGGGCACACACTTGGAAACTTGGCACTTTACAGCTCCACATCATCATTTCTTTGGTAGAGTGAAGCTCCTATTTATTCCAAGAAGCTGAAGTTCTGAATGACAGTGGGCTTTTCTTTTCCTTGATTTTTTTTTAGGAGTGTAGCTTATGTAACTACTAGATTAATTTAATTTGTGCACAAAAACCGGGCGTGAGAATTTCTTTTCTTCAGGCATTTTGCATATTATTGATGAACCAAACCACAGCTGCTTTTCTCTTTTATGAAGAGTTACATTTAGTTGTTGGTGAGTTACTATAAGGAAATATCCCAATTTCAGATGAAGGTAGAAAAAAATTTTTCATTAATAGTAGGAAGGTAACTTTCAAATACATAGTGTGAAATAAACAATGCCCAGAAGCATCACAGTGATTTTTCTCCACTAAAAAAATGGCAGCCTTTTTTAAAAACAGGTTTAAGGAAAATTAGAATCAATAATTGTGTGAGAACACAGAGCCAGCAAATATGCTTAAGAGAAACTGTCTGATGCAATACTTTCTTTTAAAAAAACACAATTAGGCCTTTGTGTTTTTTTTTTTTTAACAAAACCTCATGTTTTACAACATCACTGGTTCTGTAATAAAATCTATTTAAAACAGAGAGACATGGTCAGCTTTATTAAGTTAGATTTTTTGAAAGAACATTATAATTTCCTCAAGTCTATGAATAGTTGAAGCAAATTAAATAAAGCTAGCTTTATAACTATTTTTATACATTCCTGTAGAATTGTAATTGTCTCATATTTTTTTCCTCAAAAGTCTAATATGTTACCTCTTAAATCTGGAAAAATAAAAACAGAAAAAGGATCAAGCAAGTTTATTAAAAAAACACTCTTATTTGGTACCCTGACTTAGCAACCCCCCTTTTTCCATATGAGAATAGCACCCATAATATTCAGATCAGAAACAAAGGGAAGGACTTTAAGTGACTTGCCTGGGGCCTAATGCTGAGATTAAAAATCAGGAGTTTCTGATTATATACATATATCCATTTGGCCAAATGATTGGTTTTGCTTGACTTTCAAATACCCCCTAAATATTACTTTGAATGTAAAGCAATAAATGTGTTTCTCTTGCCATTTTGAATGCTTGCACACAAATGGATATAATAAAAAACAATCATGTTGTTCCATGTGAATGCCATTTATATTTTTTTCTGATAATGAGCAGAACATTTGAACCAAGGTGAGTACATTAAAAGCTCTAATAAAGAAGAGAATAGATTTCTAAACAGAATAATGGACTGTTAAGTGAACATACGATAAATAACATCTACAGATGTGGTCACTAGAAAATTAGTTTTGCATAACTTACCAATATACATTTCCCCCAGATGTTATCTGTTATATGAAAATTAAGTTAGCTATATTGTTCATTACGTGCACATTGCATTAGTGTTATTTAAGACAGTTTACAGTCTGCACTTTAGTTGAATTGTACTACAGTATTTAAAGAATATCAAGAAAATGGCTTATTGGCATAGTTTAATACTCAAAAGTACAAAATTTCATTGTCAAACATCATGATCTTTTTAAAAATGCCAGATCTTTACTTACAAGCTAGAAGAAATGACTAGAAATCCTTTAAAAATGAGTACATTCAATATGAACTGGACATCTACCATGGGAATAAATACTAAGAATTTTGACCTCTCTCTTGGAACTAAGTACAGGTCAGTTTGGGTTGCTTTTTGGAATTAGATTCTGCTTCTAGTTCTTACAGTATCTGAGTGGTATAAAGATTTTATCTCAATGCTATATTACTTCATGCTTTCTTTTTCTATGTTATGTGTTAATATTACTAGGAGTATGGACTCAGATGCATTGCTTTCTTCAGTAATGCTTCTTTCTCCAAATTCTTCTTTGGAGAAAGTGTTGGTGATTTGTGGTAGTGTTTGTACCATTAAAATCTATAATTAAGGTGGTACTTGTTACATTATTAAAATATATTACTAAATTATTTAACATATTAAAAGGCCATTGAGATTACAAATTTCCAGTATTTTGAATGGCAGTAAGCAAGATAAGTCTGTTCAGTCCTTTTTGAACCACCAGGCACAGACAAAAAAGTGAATTTGCTTTGAAAAGACATTTGTTTGGAATTGTCAGAGGATGACTTCATATGTAAATCAGAACTTACTAAAATATGTCAAAGTTTCAAAAGAAAACTTTATTGCCAACTTTCCCCACTATTAACTAAGTGAAAAAGGCACAAAAATTCCAGTAATATTTTAACTATTTTCCCCCTTGAAGAAAAACATTACTCATTTGCAAGTCTAATTAAGAAGTACTTGTGTGGTTCTGGAAATTTTTAACAAAAAATTGTAACTCATTCCCACAATATACTGCACATAAAGTACCAACATATGAATGCCACCTGCACAATGCAATAAACTCGGGTAATGTCATACTGAGGCCATAAATTTAAAATGAAAAGAGAGGAAATTCAAAAGCTAAGATTATCAGAGAAACTAATTAATCCATTTCTAAAGTATTTTTCTTTTGTGTTAGGGCCATTACAAACTTCTTAATATACCCTGTAAATGTAGAATATCAATTCTGCTACAAGAGTTCTCCTCCTCCCTTTGCATTTTTGACTTGGAAATAAATTTGCAAATGCAGCACATTAATTTTCTTTCCTATGCTTAATATGCAGTATTTACATTTTGAAAAGGTTCAAAATGTTGCCAGGCTTCTGCAGGGTATGAATAGACATCTAATAGCAACTTCTATTTTTATCCACAGCATACTGGTAGTTTGAACATTTATAACTTAATCGAGCTTTGAGACCATCAGATCCACACATGCTAATCACCTCAACAGTGAATGGTAACCCAGCACAAGTCAGGACAGGAAATGAAGATGACCCATTCCAGCCAGAGCTGAAAGGAGGAATTTACCTTGGCAGGCCTCAGTAAACTGATTTGCAATCTGGCTAGGATACTCCAGTTAACACCTTGTGCCCATTTTTATTTATATATCATGATTTGATCTTGTTTAACTTGGGCTTGAAATAATAATTTGTAAAAAGTTGGTAATTAAAGAAATGGATTCCTGAGTATTTTAGATATCTTCAATATTTCTAAGTGTGCTTCTGTTTAAGGTCAATACTACAGTTTGAAAAGAAATCACAGTACTCCTATCTTAATGACCCCGGTCAATAAAAATCCTCTCTAATGAATTGGAAAAGGACGACCTTCTTGTACTGTAAATGCAATTTGAAAGGAAAAGATGTTTTGATCTGGCTCTGGTGCAAACATTTCCTGAGGGATAGAACTGTTCTTTAGACACCCAGATATTTTCTAAAGATGCAATAATCTGGAAGATAGATGACTGAATTATAGGCTTTAGGCTTGGCTCTATTCCTAATTGTGTGATGCTGAGAAAATCCCTAGGCCTCAGTTTATTTATCTGTAAAAGGAGGATAATGATAATTGCTACTTGGCTACTTCATTGAATTGTTTCAAGCACAAATTAGATAACGTGAATGAAAATATGGGGAGTTCTTCAAAGGGAAGGTATTATTAAACCTCAAGGTGTGTTATTATTATTATTTATAATTACTGCTATTATTGAAAGGCTCATCTCTCTAATGCCATCACTTTCAGACATTTGACAGGCTAAAGTAGCCATATTTGAGGACACTGGTCCATGCTGTTTGTGTATATATTCGTTAATACGCTTGGCCAGTCTAATTAACTCTGAAGATTTGGCTGATGAGGATGTGCCATCACCCTGTTTCCACAGGGTGGAACTTTTAAATATCAAGTATGTATCAATACTATCTAAAGAAAATCATCCACTTACAGAGAGTGTTTACACCTGATTTTCCAAATGGGAAAATCTGCCTCTCTCCCCGCCCCACCCAGTTTACCATTTTCTTTATCTTTTGTTTTTCAGTATCAAATGTGGTCTGTGGCCGCCCAGATTGCATTTGTATCACAAAGATTCCCTTTAACAAATTTTATCAAAAGTAGAGTTAGGGCATTACGGGGCAAACTTTCAACACTTCTTGGGAAAATGAAATCCTACAGCTCTTGAATCTACTAAATTTAGCGTTGTGCTTTTGATTCTTAGATTGACCTTACCTGGTAACTAACTTCCTCAGGGTGAGAGTCAGAAAGTATGGCTCCATTATAAATAGCTGGAAAACATCTAATGATTTTAAAATATAATTTTTAAGACTCACTTGGAGCATATTTATTTAGCTGAACGGTTAATACTCTGAAAGGCATGACCTTAAAGTCAGTGTAAAATATTTGAAATAATTGTAGTCACACATAAATTTTGGTTCGTTTTCATCTAGGGTGTAGTATTTACATTTGAGGTCTTTAATTTTTAAAATCAAAGAAATAGTCCAAATTATCTCTTTTTTAAAGATCTGAAATTGAATATCAGTATCAGTCTAATAGAATAATAAAGTTTATGCAATTATCTTTGTGGAAAGCCTGTTTTGAATGATCAGATATAAATTAAAAATTGATTTTACATATGTTGCATTTCATTGCAACTTATGATAGTTTACATGCAGATGAAGCTACTTCATGGCTCTTGTATTTGGAATACTGTTTTTGAATAAGTACCTGGAATTTGCAGAAAGTATATGAGACAATAATTTATAATGGTTAGCATAGAAACTACAAAGGAAAAATGCTTGGTTGTTGGTTCTAGTGTTTCTTTTTTCATGGACTTTCTGTTATTTTGTCAGTTTAAACTACCTGAATAAGAGGAGGCTGAAACTATTTGGAGAAATCTATACATGTAATTTATTTAACTTCAAAGCATACTGATTGAACTGCACTTCAGTCCTGGAGCTGTCAGTTCAAAGTGGAAAAAAAATAACAACTTAAAACTGTATTGAAACTAATTTCATTTAGAAATATGAAGTTTTTTTGAGGGCTAAATTAGAATGTTTATAAAGTGCTATGAAATCTTTAGAGAAGTCAACGTAATGTTATTATTCCTGACCTCTTAGACCCAAGATGTCTATTTTAAGTAATCTGACATTAAAAATGTGCTGACAAATATAGATTTAAAAAACAACACAGGAAGTTGTAAATCAGTTGGTAACCCTTAGCATCAAGGAAATAAGAGACCACGAAAATGTAGTCATTTACTTTAGTCAACCTCAACCTTAATTTTTAACTAGAGAAAATTTGCAGAAGGCATGATGTTTATGTTTTGGATATTTTATTCATAGTTTGTGTCTTTCTTTTTTCTCCAATAGGCTCATAAATTATTCCTAGGAAACATGTTGTCACAGTTATAAATATTTTTCTCTCTGCTTAGTTTCCCTGGCCCCCACCTCTTTTTTTTCTTTCTTTTTTAAATCTATACTAACTGATTCTTTAACTGTATTAGACACTTATTTTTGGTCAACAGGGAAGGATTTTCTTGTTTTGGAGGAAACTACTGCCTATTGCTCTATGTGCTTTTATCTAGAAACAGGAAAAGACCAAGCCCTTTCTCTTATGCAGGGCAGCCCTTTATTTTATTTATGGGGGTTGTCATTATTGCAGTACCATGAAGAGTCATTAATTCCCTTCTAAAGAACAAGTCTAAGTACCTTAAGTTTGGGGGTTTTTTCTTAGAATCTGAAATCTTAGAAGTTAACTACAAAACTGATTTTGTAGAGGACAATGGTGTATGCAGTAATAGATGTTCTCAAAAAAAAAAAAAAGACTTTAAACCGTCAATCTGTAAAGCAAGCTAGTTTAGTTAAAAACATGACTAAACATGCTCTGGAACATTTAGGTAGTATTTTTATTCCAGTTTTGAATGTTCTAGATATCTAGATTTTTTTTTCTCCTTAAATGTGTTCAGAGTCTGCATTGGTTCTGCCACACAGGAGAGTACATATGAGAGCAGTTTGTTTGTTTGTAAAACTTGGAGTTGGATTAGGTCATCTCTGGTTCAATTGCAGATGTTATATCCTGTGTTACTAAATTTCAAGTGGCTTTCTCCATATTTACACAAGATTCAGGGTCAGCAGCCTGTGTAGATCTACAGATTTAGTATTTTTCTGTCATGACATAGAAGAATATTTGGGCTATACACTCAGTACTCATTGGAATCTTAGACAGGCTGAAGCTTGTCCCTTTGTAGCTACTTAATTATCTTCCCAACCTCCTCCTTCTCTCGTTTTTCTTATCTTTCAGTGGCATCACCAGCTTCTCAGTTACTGGACTCAAAGCCTTGCGGTTGTCTTTGGTTATTCCTTCTATCTTGTTTCTAAAATTAAATCAGCCATAAAACTTGTTGGAGGCACCTCTATGATTTCTGCAGCATCTGCCCCCTTATTTGCACAACAGTGACCACCTTGCAGTCTTCAAATTCATGTTCTTGCCTTCACAAATATTCAGCTAAAATCACAATGGACTATATATTCTTTCCCAATAAGCACAATGCCTGGAACAGAGTAGGTGCTCCATAAAAATTTATTAGATGACCCTCACCCCGCAAAAAACCCCTCTCAACCCCCCCCCCAAAAAAAAAACCCAACAACAACCGAAAACTAAACAAAGCATGAGTGAGACTGCTTTCCTAGCCTCATTTTCCTAGCCTCCCTCTGCCGCGAGGGAGGGATTTTCTCCCTGGACCCTGCCAATGTTCCATTGGGTCTTCCAGGCCAACTCATTCACCTCAGTGAAGTTTTTCTTGTCTTCCTTGTGCTCCCAGAGTATTTTGCAGAATAATGCTTGTCACATCACCCTTGAGTTATGGCCAGGTATGAGGGATCTCCCACCATTTTGTGGAAACAGCTTGAGGTCAGGGAGCATATCTTACTCATCTTGAGGGCACCTAGCACAGATTTTTGTATAAAGGAGATATTCATTAGATACTGAGTGTACCACTATGATATCAGTTCTTTTAAAAAATTCCAGGATGCCTGGTTTGTTTGATCATCTACCTACAGTTTAGTTCAAATTAAAAGTTTGTCACGAAAAATGATACCTGGAAGCCAGCCTAGTTGCTGCATTGTTGCATCACTGCGTGCCTGTATTGCTCAGTTATCTATGGAGTCTTGGACTATTTATTTGATAAGTTCAATGTTAAAACCAAATCCAAAACCAAAACCAACTAAACAAACAAAAACAACAACAAAAAATTCACATTGATAATTTTTTTTTTTTGTACCAGGAATTGAACTCAGGGGCACTTGACCACTAAGCCACATCCCCAGCCCTATTTTGTATTTTATTTAGAGACAGGGTCTCACTGAGTTGCTTAGTGCCTCACTGTTGCTGAGGCTGGCTTTGAACTCATGATCCTCCTGCCTCTACCTCCAGAGCCACTGGGATTATAGGCATCCATCACCATGTCCAGCCTGATAGTTGTTTTTAATTGACTGATGATTAAGCTGATGTATAAACTGACAGATGGTTCTTTGATAGACACAGTGTAGTTTCAAATTCTGAAGAATTCCCCCACTTAAGCTCCTGTGGGAAGTAATAACAGAAAATCTCCAGTGAGGCTTTATTTAGAGGCCACAATTTTCATTGCTTTCCAATTTGTTGCCCCTGTCCTATCCACTGTGAAATGTACCCAGTGGGGCTGTGCAATGGGGAGCCGAGGACAGTGCTGGGTGCCACGCAAGAAAATAAATGATGATGAAGAGAAAAAGAAGCAGTTCTTATTTACTGAGAACTTAATTGTGCTTGGCATTGGGTTGGCTAAAAACCCATTATAAATTTTAAATTTTTCATGTCATAGTACTTTGTGAGAACAGGTTCTATTAGTCTCATTTTTTACTTTTATTTATTTATTTTGTGGTGCTGGGGATCAAGGCTAGGGCCTTGCACAAGTTAGGTGAGTGCTGTACCCCTGAGCCACATCCCCTGCCCTGGCTTCAATTTTTTTTTAGGTGAAGAACCTAAAGCACAAAGAGGTTAATTAACTCATCCAAGTCACATGACTAGGAAATGGTTAGAACTTGAACCCGGGTCTATTTGCTTTCAAAGTCCATATACCTAATTTTTAGGGGCAACTGGAATTCTATTGTTCTTTTATGGATCCCGCAAAATGTTTATCTCCAGTTTATGGGTGAGGAAGAGAGGCTTAGAAAAGAAAAAGGATGTATATGATGTTTTAGGGATCTAAAGACACAAGTTCTGTAGTAACTGCAGAGAGAATTTGCTCATCACTACAGCGGATTGTTCCCCAAATAAATCAATGAAAGGCATGGAGGATTGAATTTTTTAAAAAAACATGGCAAGATATAAAAAGCATTGGGTTTATAAAGAAATCTGAGAACATACTTAATTCATTTGTGTAAATAAGAAAGCATAGTAGCATCCGTTTGCTTTTGGTGACTAAAACTGCATGGTTCCTGCTCAAATAGCAATTTATCCTATTTGTTGTAATTGTAATTACTGTTTTCAATGGAATCACAGCTTTCTCTAGGAAGAGGCATACAGAAAAACAACCAATAACCTAGACAGTTAAAAAATACTTTGAAAAATAGGTACGGTTGTGTGAACAAATCTCTTCAACCATGTGCAATAATGTGCTTTAAATCCATTTCCATATTTTTAATTAACACTCAGTTTCAAAAAACTTTCTGGAGGCCATTTAAATCACAAATTGGGGAAAAAGCAAATTTATTTTATCAGAAAATTGACTATGGACTCTTTTGGTGGCTTTTATTATTTTTACATATTAATGATTAAAATTAAATATGGCCTGATTACTCATGACAGAAGACGACAGTGAAATAATTTTCATGGCTAATATAATTTTCAAGTCAAACCTGGTTGAATAAGATATTACTTCTGTTGTGGACGAGTTTCATTGTCCATACTGCAGCTCTAATTCCTGATCAGATCCATGCATTTCACAAAGGGGATTATATAGCTGAACCAAACTACTTCTCTAGCAGAGAGCTGGTGGTGTATTGGCTTTGAATCAAGAGCTATCCTATGGGGACTGGGATGCTGCTTCTTTCCAGTGGTTTTTAGGCACTTGTTTTTATGTATGGAATCATTCGTTTGAGTGGGAAACAGAGAATGCACAAATATTCTTCTACAATTCTAGCACCAAAAGTGCTGTCATCTGCTATACCAAAACACCATCATCGTTATAAGTAAAAGGTGTAACTTGCCTCTCTGAGGTGCCTCTTTATCCCTGGTCCTATAACAAGGGCCACTATTTCCTCATCTAGAAAATGAGGACAACAATGGCTATTCACTCCATGGGTTTTTATGAGAAATAAATCAATATGTGAAAAACACTTACACAGTACTGGTATATACAAAAAGCTTAAAAGTACGAAGTAGTTTTTTTTTTTTTCTTTGAGATTTCATCATCACCAATTTTATATCTTCAGCAATGCTAAACAAAAGCTCCCTGAGAATAGGGACTTGATCTATTTTGTTTTCTTCTTCACTGCCTAGCAGGTGGCAGATAAATGGTGGGAAAGTAATAAATATTTATTGAATAATTAAATGTGGGAAATCATTGTGTGGCCTCATATGGTCAATAAGTCACTATATGATTATTTTTTCCTGCTATATATTTTCTTGAGGTCCAAGGTACTAAATTCTAGAACTTTCCCTTTATATTCTTCACCTACCCCCAACATGACCTATACCCAGGTTGCTGCTTATCTGTGTGTTTAATCCTGTTTCTTGACTTTCTCATACTCTTCTACTGCTGTACTTTCCAAAAAGTGCCCATGCTAGGGGAAGTTATACAAAATAAATAGATTGTGGCAGTGAGACTGAAATTTCAGGATGAGTGTAGCTCCCTGCTCCCTGATGAGGGAATTATTCAGGCCAGGGAAACCCTTGAAGGGTCGTTCTGGTTTTCACACTTGTATGAGCACAGACCTGGTATGAGGGGTTGCTAATGAAGCCAGTGAATCTGGCCCAGCATGTTAATTTACTCAATTCAGGGAACTTCCCGATATTTATAAATGAACTCTGTACTTTAGGCAACCTGTATTTAGATAAGAAAATCAGAAAAAGCACCTCCTGTAATATAATACTTCAACAGATTGTAATACCAATTGACTTTAGCAAAGCTAACATCATTTAAGTAATCAAAAAAAAAAAATAAAAAGGAAAGATAAAGCAAGGACAATGAACTACTGTTTCAAAATTCTTCTGCTAGAAATTAGAAACCAGGGCTAAAAACATTCAAATAATAAAGGTACATTGCAAAACTAAGCTATAGCATTAATTGGGTTAATCTAATTACACAATCTGCAATTAAGTCTTAACATATTTCAGATTGCTAGTATCATTGGAAACATCAGCCATCTGATTATCCTCATTGCCTCAGGAGGAGATGAAGTCTTTACCTTTGAAGGATCTAGTGTTCAAGGCATGTTTTGAAGAACAGATAGACTATCAAAATGTTATGAAAATACATTCTATTTCTTCAGCTTCTATTTGTATTAGAAGCTTTCTATTCTCATTCTATTCAACAATAATGTGTAAATACTAAAAATGACTGGGTAGATAATATTCTTTATTCTAAAAAATGCCCGTTCCCTTACATCTTGTTATAATTTATATATTTACTTATTGATGAATAATTTTACTTTAGATTTAGACACAAATATAACTTTGTAAATGATTCATCTATTAGATTGGTTTTTCTATTGGCACATCTAAGACACTTTATTATTTTAACAAGAATTTTTTAAAGTGTTTGCTATTATATCTCTGAACTTCCTCATCTCACTAGCATCTGTCAGATTTAATCACCTACAGAACTACCTTATAAAGATTACCTTATCAGAAAAAGTGTCATCTTGTGAGCTTAGGTGTGAGAATTGCAAAATAAAGCTGAGCTACACTAACAACTGCTGTGCTAATTTATTGTAAATTATGTTTTTTTGTTTGCAGAGATAAGACATGAGAAGTGTTTCTATTTAAATTCATTTCCTATTATTTCAACATAAATACCAAACAGCTCAACAAAAAAAGTGAGAACACAGAATATTCCTTAAATAGGTTCTAGTGACAGTGAAATTTGTTTTCTAAGTTATTGGTTCCAGTCACGTCACACTGTTCTCAGTGCAGAATCATACAGCACAATTAAGAAAAAACATAGATGCTTAAAATGCTACATGGAAATTTCTGATTGTCATGTGACCCATGCTGATTTATAGGATATGAACTGGAAATAATTGCATAGCAAGCTGCTCTACAACAAAGCTTTAATTCACTGGGCTGACACTGTAAACTCATAATCTGTCGACCTAGCACCAGCCATGATAGATTACAGCCGTTCAGAACACATAAAGCATGTCTCTTTCATGAACATTCTGGGAACTGTAGTTCAGATGACCCCAGTAAAAACAATTGCAATGGTTTTAAGCAAGCTGGTTCTCTAAGAAATGTAAAAATCATGAGTCATTATATTATTAAAATTCAGAATTATGTGGCAATGAATCACATGAAGTTATCACCTTTAAATCACCAAAGAGAGCATAAATTGGGCCCTATAAAGCTCTATGAGTCTCAATGCATTTTTAACAAGATGAACCTCTTATATAAACAAGATTTTATTATTATATTTATTGTTATTATTATTAAAACTAGAGTGAAATTTAGTACTCATAAAAGTGAAGGGCTATGTTGTGGGCTTGAGCCAGAAAGCATAGGCCTGTATTTTGTAGACTCCTTTATATAGCTCTGCCAATATATTTTGACCTATTCTTGTTCTTATGAGCCAATGCCAACATGGGAATTTGTGTGGTCTTTGATACATGCATTAGTGGCAAGAGGCCCTCAAATCTATCCTGGTTTTTAACCTAAACTAGGATTTGAACTCTAACATCAGAGAACCAGTTTTATGGGTCAAAACAACTGTTTTATCCTGACACCCCTGCCCCCCACTTCCACCACTCCTTTAAAAAACACTTTGGAAGGAAGCTGAAATGCCATTTAAGAAAAAAGTGAAAAAACATTTTGCCAGATTTGCTGACTCTTCTGCTAGTACACTTAATACTGTAGCGGACACTTTTTTTTTTCTTTCGTGTAAGATTTTGGTTCAGTTCAATTCATCTGGGCACATTCCATGTGCTAGAAACATCACAGGCAGGACTTCTGTTCTTCCTTGCAGGGGTTTACAGTTTGGAGGTGGGGTTAGAAGGCTAGGAATATAAAGATGTTTACAATAATAGTAGTATGTGAAAAATGGTTACAATTGACTATGTTGTAGGACTGTTGGGTTAGTCACTCTTTATTTAACTGACAGCTGAGTGATGTGTCAGTAGGGATCAGCCAAAGAAAGAGAGGAGCAAAGGGAAGGGTCTGGTAGGTATGTGGGTAGACACTAATGTCAGCTCACTGCTTCTCACAATACTTACCTAAATCCAGAGGAATCAGTTGCAATAATTAACTTCAAATATAAAAACATGTCAAAATAAATTTGGCTCTTGAAGAATTTGAGTATAATTGTTAGTTTCTAAAAAATATTACTTTGATTATAAAGAACAGAAGAAATATTGTTGTTGGCCAATGGTTATTTTTACTTAAAATGTTAGAAGGCTACAAATAGACCTCTGATGATAGATCATGGAAAACACATTTGATAGCTAAATATAAAAATCTAAATATTAATAGCCACTGACATTTATATAGTCCTTTTCTCCCGAAGCTCTTGACAAACATTACTGACTATATATACTTAGGAATAGCACTGAAATGTTGCTACCCTTTCAAAGGACTAGACACTAATTCAAGAAAAGAGTAACAAATGTATGATCTACTTAAAATATAAGTTTTCACAATATAGATGCACATTTGGAACTGAAAAATCATACCACTTTACTTTCAAAGTGTTTGACCTATTTTATTTCAATGTTATTGAATTTTTTGGTTTTATTTAATTCCATTCATTTACTAAGGTCCCTACTGTGTTATATTTTTTCCTTAGATGGGGCTTGAAGTGCTTAACGGTCACCATAGGGCAACAGTAATTACTAGGAATGATGGCGCCTTTCTAAGCTCAGCAGCTCTGGCTCTGTAGCGTCTTCTAGTGTTAGAAAGGTGGATATGCCAGTGCCAAACGGTAGTGCCATTGACTGAAGAACTAGTTCTGTTTCATCTTGAACTAAGGATATTCTTAGTTATCTAAGAAACACCATCTGTCTCAAACCAGTTTGATTTATGAACTATTTGATCAAACGAGTTGTTGCCAGGTTGCTTGATGACACTGATTAAAAGGATACTATGTTTGTTTTACTTGCTTGGACAAAGTGTAAATTAAGTGGCAATAATCAAGGCCAGAAAATATAAAATGTTTAATGTACACACTATAAAATATTAATTATTTTATTGCATTATCATACTATTATTGGCAATGACTGAAATATAAATTAAAGTTCTTTATATTTCCTGTATTGATGTTAAAATTTAGGCATTTAAATTCAGGGCTTATTCTGAATAACTTGCTTTAAATTTTAACATTCCACCTGCCCTTCTCTATAAATATATATAATCTTCAAAAGTTAAGCTAAACTCCCAATAATTCCTTCAAGCTTTCATATTTTTTTCAGAAAACAGGCACTATATGTTTTTAAAACTCTCATTTATGCCATTTTCAGCATACCTTTCCTAAGCATGCACTACAAGCCAAGTCCTGTCTTAGGCTGTTGGGGATCCACATAAGAATAGCACACAGTCCTGACTTTCAAGAATGTCACAGTTTAGTCTGTGATGGGGGAGTGACATATAAGGAAATTTTCAGAGTAAAATAATTATTAGAAGTATATATAGGGAATTTTAGAAAAAGGACAGCCAGTTCAGAGAGGGAAGAGATTAAATATTCAGAGAAATCTTAAAGTTGAGATGGTACCTCAGTTGAATGCAGCCAATAAGAGTTAGCATGCAGATGGGGTCAGGGAGGGGGAGAAAATCCAGAGACAGACAAAAGTAGCATGTATAAAGTAATAGAGAAAGAGCATTCTAGAACAAAAGATGTTCATGATGTTAGTAAAGGGCTGGAGTCAAACAGGCCTGGGTTTAATTCTGACTTTGGTATTTAATAACTACATGACCTTTTGGCAAGTTTCATATTCTCCTGTAAGACTTATGTTTTTCACCTGTTAAATGGGGCAAGTAGCCTGCTGACTGACAATCATTCAATTGGTAGAATCTATTTTATGGGGACTATATATCAAAATTTTAAAAAATCAGATGGGAAAAACAGTGGAAAAAGTTATGGTGTTAAAGTTCAACAACTAAGTGGAATTTAGTTGAGGAGTGCCAATGTTTTAAAGTATTGAAATGTTGTAAATGTTTGAAATTTCAAATGTGACTTACAGTCTTATAGAACAGGTTATATCTAGAATTAAGTACATATTTGTCTTTTGCTATAGCTACACTGAAATGATAGAGGAAAAAAATTCAAGAGGTTTATTTTCCATATGTTCAAATAATATTCAGCAATTTAAAAAAATAAATTTAGCAGAAGTTAGAACAATGTATTTCCCTCATCATTTGCTGAGAGGAAGCCTGCTTGATTAATGTAATTAAAGGGTTGCTTGTAACTCAAAACTCAATTAAAAAAATAAATTTGGCCTTATTACTTTACTTCCAACTGGTGATTTTCCTAGTGTGATTTTTGAGCTAAAATCTGTGGCTGCTTTGTTCATGACACATGAATTGTTTTAGCATATCCTTTCCCCTGCTGTGCATATGATTAAGAAAGCAGAGGTTAAATAGTGCAGTAAAGAATTGGGTAAATTCATTCTATTTTTGCTCACAGTGCCTTTTAGTCCCTCCTCCTCCTTTTTAGGACTGGAAGAGTTCAGATACCTACTATCTTCTGAAATTATTCAAAATATGTTAAGATAAAAATACAGCTCTCTCAACATTTTCTAGTATGCTGATTTTGGTATATCTCTGCTCTATGTATTGCCTGCATTGGCAAGACAACCAAATGCAAGCGCATCCTACCATTACTGAGAGCCAATGTATGCTGGACATTGGAGTAAGAGTTTTGCATGCATTGTTGCATTGTTTTATTTTTCCTTTGTAACAATCCTGTGAATAAAAGCATTCTCATTTTCAGATGATGAATAAGAGGCTCTGGGAAGTTATGTTAGTGTTCCAAGTTTCCAGTTAGTGCGTGACAGAACTAAGGTGCAAACTCTGGTTTCTCTCATTCCAAATTCTGGCACTTTATTTGGTAAGTAGAGTTTGAGTCAAGAAATCTGAATCTAGCTACCTTGCATAGAGTTGGTATGACAGAGGTTAAATTTAATTGAACAGAAACTGTATGCACATGAGGGAAAACAGTAGTCAGTTCTTGTTCTCTTTGAGTAAACTTTTGTTGTGGGTAGGTATTGCATGACAAGCAGCAGAGAAAGCTGTATAGTATAGCTGAGAAAACATGGCAAATGTAACATGTCCCAAATGAAGGAACTCTTATTTCCTCAACCATGTGCCTTCCCTTGTCTTCCATGTAATGGTGCTAATAAGCACCCAACTATCAAACTAAATCCTGGGGGTCATCATCTAAACAATTTCTTTGTTTCCTTCACCTTTTGCATTTAATTCTTCAATAAGGCCTGACAGATCTGCTCTGAAACATACATGAAGTTGACATTGCTCTATCTCTCTGCCACCACCCTGTTCCAAGACACCTAGTCCACACCGTTCATCATCTTCCATCTGGTCTTCCTGCTTCCCCCATCCAGTAAGAGCCATGTACAAACAGCAGCCAGAGTGGATTTTGTGAAGCCTAAAGCTAAATCATGATACAAAATTTGGTACAAAAGTGAATGTATAGGTCACAAAAATGAGTGTATAGAATAATAAAAGAATTGATAAAAATTACATTCATTAAAAAGTTAATAAATTTAAAAATTGTTATCTGCTTAATCCATATCTATAATACACCCCCCCCATTTTTGGACCTCATACTCAATAGCTCTTCAGATACAACAATATTACAATATTAGTTTTCATAGAAAGAATAGGGGGGTTATTCGGTCTTTCTTCTAATTCAGTTAATGGAAACGTTTTTATTACTGATAGTTTAGGAAATTTCAGCCTCATGATTTATCACTAGTAATATCACATACATTTTAGGATTGCTGTCAAGTTTCAAAATACCTTTATCAAGTTTCCATCATCCATGAACTGCAAGATTTAAAGTTATTTTCAGCTTCTCTCATGCAGGGAACAATTTAAAATACTCTTTACTCCTTGAATGAAGGACTCATTAATCAATATGTGTTGATGCCCTCATGGTACATGCATATTATACATTTTGTTATCTTAATTGATATTAGTAGTTGTTATTAAAATGCAAGAAGTTTAAATCTTTTTATGTTGTTATATGATGTCCTCCTTTCCATTAATTGGATTATCAAGCAATCTAGAAGCCTATTCATTGCTTCTATTTAAGAAGCATCTCTTCTTATTGGATTATGACTTTTAATTGTTATAATATGAATTCTGGGGAGTTGCAGTTCCTTCTTGAAATCAGAATGATTTCTATGGATTTCATTGCTCATTTGCATTGCTCTTGTTTCAGCTTCCATTATGTTTTTATTTTTTCAGTTCTTTAATAAATCAATTTTAAGATGACAAAAGACAGTACCCTACATATAAATCCAAATCACAAGTTGTAATTTCTCACTTGTTGAACTAAAACATTCCAAATGTCTGCCCAAATTACGGTTAAAGTGGTATATTTAAAATTTATTGAATAAAATGTTTGCATTTCATTTGCACTTTGGTTTTTATTCCAAGTCTTCAAAAATATATTTTAGAGTTCTTAAAATGTCATTTAACTCATGGCAAGACTTGAATAGCTTTTTACACAGCTGATGTTTAAAATAATTTTCCATAGACTGCTTTCTAGTTCCATACATTTCAAACAGAGTTTATCTTCTACTTCTCACACATGTCCAGTGCCTGACCCCAGAGGACACAATCACATTGCAATAAGACTTTGGGCCTGGAACCTTTGTGTAAAGATGTCATAATAGATGGTAAGAGAAAGCATACCTGCTTATAGAAGGCTGGATACAGATTATTATACAAGAATTCCCTCTCCCAGTTCAATCAAAGACCTTTCTAACATACTTGTCTTGCCCTATTTCTCCAATTCTTTGTAGGAAGTTTATATGTTGTTATTCCTATGTTATATTAAAGTATTTAATACTGAATTCATAGTCAAAACCCTTACTATTAAGAAAATTGGCTTTACTAATCACATTAATGACATAATTGCACTTTTATGTACTCTTGTTCAAATCTGTGCAAATTTTGGTTCATGTGATCGTTTTGGTCTTTAATATACAACTGTTCACCAATTTCTGTGTTAAAATTTCCTTCTAATATTTTTTAGATTTTCCCTTTCTTTCCATTACCATTGCTATATCCTAGCAATTTTTTATAATTTCTCAATTTCCTAACTTCCTAATTAGTCTCTCTGTCCCTAATCACTTTCATTTCAAAATGTTGTGTGTAACATTGCCAAGTTACTTGCTCAAAATACTGCTTTTATTATACCAGTCTTATGCTTAAAACCTGCAAGCTAAATTGCTGTTAGTAACATTTAGATGAGAATCCTTACCAAAGATAGAATTTAAAATGAACTCAAAGTTCTACAGAATTAAAGCTACATCTATGTCTGTTAAATATTGTTAATTTGGATGAATTGGTTAGAAAACTAGTCAATTTGAAGGCTGTTTGAATTCTAAGATATTTTCAAAATAGAACTGCACATTCAAGTGGCAACAATTCTCAACTTCTCAAGAAAGTTTCCCAGAAAATTTAACCCTCATGCCCACAGCATCTACTATTTGTAATTAATTAACTTTTCTCCTATGCATCTAGAATCTTATTATGTATTGTTCTTGAGAAAATTAAGAAAATAGTTGATCTTTTTCTTTAGCACTTAGTTTCTTGCACAACCCCTGTTGAAAAAGACTGGTATGGCAACTGAAACTATTAATAAAATATTACAAGCAAAGATTCTGGGTCTACTTCAATGGTTTACAAAAGCAAAACAAAACAAAAACAAACTTCATTTATAATTAGCAATGTCCACTTGCATATAAACAGTGAATGCTGCCAAATTCAAATGCTGTCCTGCATAAGAGAGCAAGACCAATTATAAACATGCACCAAGAATAAAGAAAGAGGTGTTGAGTTACATGAGTATGCGTGTGTGTTTGTGTGTGTGCGTGTGTGTACTAGTGTGAGAATATGTGCCAGAGATGATGATTTCACATTTCTATGCCCCTAAAACCAAACAGTCTCCATGTAATATATTATAAATCATACGTGTTTTTGTTCTTTTATAGACCAAAGTTTACTATTAGTGTAGACAGGTTGATGTATCTGAAATTCCAAGTTATTGGTGCTTAAATTAGTATGTTTTTTACTGTATATAATTTGTAAGAAGTTTCAAAGTAGTACATTTATTGTCAAATGTAGTTATTAAGATATAATATAGCATATATTATAATTTAGAGTTATAGGAAAAAACTAATTTTTTTGGTGTGGTGCTGGGGATCAAGCCCAGGGCCTTGTAAATGCTAGGTAAGTGCTCTCCCACTGAGTTTCACCCCTTGCTGTAGGAAAAGTTAAGTTTCGAGAAAAGAAAATATAATATTTTGATTCTGAAGCTATCATTAAAATGTCAATTTAAATATTTTAAAATTAAAGGTGGAAGGTATTCGTTTGTTAACAATACAAAGTAGTGACATTGGTATATTTGGATAAAATACCAGTGATAGAAAACTCAAAGTTCCATCAGCTTTAACAAGATAGTATTTTCCATTGTCTCACATAGCAGTTCAGAAGTAAATAGTACAAAGCTCTTATTGTGGCTCTGCTTTTTACCAAGTCTTTCGGGATCTAGGTTCATTCTATCTTGCAACTCCTCTATTGGCTCCATTTCCAAGATTATGTTATGGTCCAAAATGCCCTTCCTATTTTAGCTAACAAAATAGAAAGTTTAAAAAAAAAAAGAATGTGGTCCTCCTCTTAAAGGGCACTTACATAAAGTTTCATAGTTTACTTTTGTTCACATGACATCAGTCAAAAGTTAATTTTGACTAAGTGTATTGACTTCCTGCAGAAAGGTTGGAGAATGAAGTCTTTATTCCACTTAACTATTGACTCAGCTGAAAATCTTCTGTTAGAGGAAAGTGGAAAGGGGAAGATAATATTGAGATTCTACTAACATATAGTATTGACTGCATTTTTATGTGTTTTCTAACTTTAAAATAATAAACCACACCTACTGTATCTCTTTGGAAGAGGACATGGGTAGATGGACTTATGCCAGTAAATTAAACCCAGTTATAGCAAAGTTTAATCTGCTAGTTTTCAGCTGTAGCTGTGCATCAAAATCACAGATGCACACGGACCTTTAAAAAATGGGAGATGCCAAACCCTATTCTGTTTATTTGGTGGAATCACAAAGTGGGGTGTCAATAGTTTCCTTTTCCAAAGTGCTCCAGGTGACTCAGGTCCTGGACAAGATTTGAAGACAGCAGATGGATCCCTTTGGTGGGCCTTCTGAACCACAATATTTGAGAATGGTTAAGGGAAGGGACTGTAGGAAGGATTGAGTCAGAACTGCAAACACCTTTCCAAATCTTTCTTTTTTCCTCTTGCTTTTCTGACTGACTTACTCTTCTCTTCCCCAACTTTCATCAGGCCTTCAGAGTAACTTTTGCTATGACACATGTGACAGAGAAAGTAGAGAGAAAAAATGTAATTTAGGATTAAAAATAAAAAGATTCTGAAAAGGGACTTTGATGGTAGATAATGGTAACTTTCACAGCTATAGCCTGAACTCCTTGAAAGCAAGGCCTTTATTTATTCAAGAGGTTCCATACTGGAATCAGATTGTGGCTTTCTAAATCTGGCTACCCAGGGGCTCCTGGAGAAAAACTTGAACCCAAGATTTGAAGATTACAACAACCTAGTCTTAGGTGATTTCACCTTGATGATATGCCTGATTTTATGACAGAAAACTGCTCTCAGACTTTCTTGGAGTTGAGGAAGAAAGCAGATCAAGTTCTTGCTGATATTGAATTAGCATTCTGAAGAGGAAATGTTCTGAGCCTTTCTCTTCCCCTTGGATTAGGGGCCAAGTGATGCTGTCATGTAAATGGCGTTTTGGAGTCCATCCTACATGCTTTGAGGAACATTCTTTAGCTGGGCCCCATTTTTGTCTTACTCATTTTAGACTGATCTACAGAGACATCTTTGATTTCCCCTTTGTTTATCAATGAAACTGCACATATTCCTGACCTTGGAAAATCTCATTCTTCTAGATTTTCTTTGGAACTAACAGACTAACAAGACTGCTCAGTACTAAACTTACTCTATCTAAAAATTTAGGTCAGTTTAGGTTTCTCAATTATGCTTCTAATCTAATCTGGTCTCACTAATTAAGCCATTTTTACTAAAGGAAACTAACACCATCCTCCACCCTGCTTCACATTTTCTCATCCTATTTTTGTTTTTATTTTAAGATTTTGTCCAACACTTTTAGTTTGGGTGTGCTTACTCATAATCTTTTGATCATGGCTATGGCTTCAGAAAGAGCTCTGCTTACTTCTCCAGGTACGGAGGTTGCCAGTTACCTAATAGTCTGTAATTACAGACATTTAAACTTTGGAAAAAACAGTGCTTCCCCCTTTCCATTCGGAGGAGACAGATTTAAAGAGATTTATGTGAAAAGACAAAAATCCATTGTATTTTCTGTTGACACAAAATGGTGTAGATAGCTTTCTGGCTTTTCTCTTAACTTTTTTTTTTCTTTTTTCTTCCCCTCTCTACTTCTTACAGAAATCTTAATTAGGGTCTAGTGGTTTCTAACACCTATTTAGTTTCCCATGGAAGAAGGAGGACAGACTTTAGTTTTGAGTAGTCAGTAGGCATCTTTAGTATTAGCAAATTAGTGAAGCTAATTGGTTGGTGAAGCAGTATGCTGGGAAAAGAGTAAATAAAAACAGAAAATATCAGATACCTAAATCTGCCAATCTGAGAATCTTGTATATATTGAAACATAATTATAAATGTGCACTGAGAGTAAAGAGTTCTTAGCGTGAGTGTGTGTGTGTGTGTGTGTGTGTGATATAAAGTTTATATCTCCATATTTGTGCAACTAAGCATAAAAGGAAGTATAGGGTTGAGAGGAAAAAAATGAACCGAATTATTTGAAAACATATATCTAATAAGTATCTTTAATTTATTCTTGGAGAAAAGTTAATTGTTGACCTAGGAAAAAAAATGCTTAACAGTTTGTAAAAACTGCATCCAACTTTTGATGGATATAAATAAGTTCATATTCTTTTTTTTTTAAACAGGAAAATTTTCTGATTTTTATTTTTGCAGGTTATTCTTAAATACACAATTACAATAATGTTAAACATCCCTAAATGATTTTTTTTAATGTTCTTTACTTTTTTTACAAAGAGCACAAAGGGAGGGGCATATGATATTTAATGGGATATTTCTACAGAAAAATAACTTGTGTTAGGTACTTGTAAAAAATATGTACATAATGAATATATATTTTAAACAAAACTTTCAGCATTATTTTTTCTTTTGTAATTTTAAAATATTATAGTCTTTATGCATCTAAAAACTGTTTTCATTATATAAATCTGAAAACATTTAAGCTGAAGAATTCATTTTCCTAGTTAAGTATTTGATTATTCTATTTCCTCTTTTAGGTTTAATTATTTAAAAAACAATCAAGAACAATCCATTTTAATAAAATTATTAAGAAATGAGATGAAAAACTGACATTCCTCAATTTATATTTTGAACTGCAAATCTTCTGAACTGGGAATGCTTTTTATATTTGAAAAACAATTTAATATCTAGTTACAAATTTAAAAATGACCAAACTAAACCAAACTTCAGTAATTCTGGATGTGATGACTTTGCCATTTAGTTTGGAAAATCACTCTCATGGGCACAAAGATAAAGTTTTAACCAAACCTCCACAGGAGGGCACTATAGTGTGACTCTGGTATATGTTGCAACTGCAGCAACCCACTCTGTCCTTATCCAGCCCTTGATTAAATGTCTCATATAGTGAGTCCTTCTCCTTAATTAGAAAATTCTACTTTTAAAAAGTCAACTTAGGTAGATTTCATATATGGTAAATATTTTTCTTTGGTAAAAATTAAATTATGGGTAATTTAATCGTTCTTTTGAGGCATATATTCAATGTAAAATTTTAATCTCAAAATAGGGCAAAACTAGTAGGATGCATGGTCTGAATGAAGTAAAACATAAGTAGGTGAAAACTATATAATACTTTTAAAAATAACAGGAATATTTTAGAACTATGGAGCTAAGCAATCAAAACCAAAAGACATTACAATAGAGAAATGCACTTATTACTTACGAATGATATGTATTTCTAAATAGTAAGTATAAATGGTATTACTTACAAATTGTGTATATTACTTATAATGATATGTTTAGCTAACTAAACAGCAGATAGATACATCAATCTTACTAACTGTAGATATAGAATCAAAATATAAATTCCAAAGCATTTCAAAACTGGTTCTCTTTATTCCCCTAAAGACTCTCAAAATATTCGCTATAATAATAAAGATGGAGATTTGGCCCAAACAGAGATTTAAAACAAAATTCCCCTTATCCTAACTTATAATTTCATGATCATATTTTCAAGTCATTCTCCAGAGATAAAATATTTTAATATTTTGCTAGATTTAAATCAATACAAAAGTAATTATAATCTTGGCAGTTGCCATGTGTCTTCGAGAGCCTTGCCTTATAATTTTGAGGACTAACAGAGCCGTGCAAGTCTAAGAGAGCTATACTGAACAGACAGTTTCATTAAATTTGAAAAGTAGCAGGAGTAGTGGTAATAGATACAGATTATATGGTTCCAATAACTTTATATAAAAAACAAATCTATTTCCAGTATGGAAACTATTCATTTCATTATAGTTTCACTAAAAAATGTCCTTTTTGTGGATCTTAACAATGGGAAAAGTCTTGGATGTTTCCAGTACCTCTATGAGACGTACATATTGTCCTATAGGCAAATATTGGTAGTGTTAGTATTCTGCAAATTTATAGTTCAAACAAAATAATGTAATTACAGTACACATCTGACAGTTTTCTAAACCTACTTTCTATGTTAGAAATTGATGGCATCATAATTTCATACAAATGCAAAATACTTGCTTAAAGCAGAGAAGTTCTTTAAACTTTTGATGGTTCACACCTGGATTGAATAAATTTGTAAGTAATTAAAATTCTAGTTCATTACTCTCCTGAGGAATTAGGACAGACTGTTTTAATTTAAATATCTTTTCTTTTAGCTCATACTTACTGATCTTTATGCCAATAAATAATTTAAAAAACAGATTTAAAAACAAAAAAGAAAGACTCAGATAATCTGCCTGTACTTGATAAAATCAATTAAAAATATTGTCATAAAAAATTGGCAAATTTTATGTATAAGATAAACAATAGACCATACATAACCAATGTTTTATTTTGCTTTTTAATCAAGAATACTAAGTAACACTTAAATTATAAGAATCTTTATTGCTTAGAAGAGGTAAATTTGAATCTGATATCAGTAAGTCAAACTAGCTGATATCAGTAAGTCAAACTAATGCAACTTCTGAGACTTAGATTAAAGATGGGGCAATTCCCACAGCATTTTATATCACTCTAAGAAACTAAAATATCTCCCTCAACATTTTTTTTTTTATTCAGGAAATTTTATTTCCTTTTCTTCCCTCTCTCCCTTCTCCATCTCTCTATTCTTCTCTCCCTTTCTTCCTTTCCTTCTTTCTTTATTTTTTTTCTCAAAGTCCAGAAGAGTACATTTTTTACAATATATAACATGTCAAAATGAAAGCAAATTTTGGTTGATTTCCAGGTTTGACTCCCTCTAAAAAAGAACTCCTCTAAAAATATCAGTAATGTGGGGCTGGGGTTATGGCGCAGTGGTAGCGTGCTCGCCTAGCACGCATGAGGCACTGGGTTCGATCCTCAGCACCACATAAAAATAAAATAAAGATATTCTGTCTGCCTACAACTAAAAATAAATATTTAAAAAAATAAAAAATAAAAAAAATAAAAATATCAGTAATGTGAGGTACAACTGTTTTTCTAACTTAACAAGAAAAATCAGAAGGTGAAAAAATGTACTAGTAACGTCCACAAGACAATGGGGGTAAGAAGAAGATAATGAGAAGTTTACAGTCCTGGATTTTATATGGGCTTCATCTACAGGTGAAGGAAGTGACACAGCCATGCCTCTCTGGGCAGGACTGTGTCACAAAACTCAACAGAAATGTGGAAGCAGCTTCTGGTGACCCACATAAACTTCCCCAGCTTTCCCATGATGCTGACCATGAGAATTCAAAATTTTGGTCAAATAAATCTTTGTTTCACTTCTTTCAAGTAATTTCAAATTTACACATAAGCTACCAAAATAATACACAGTTCTCCTATATAATCATAAGAATAAATTGCAGACTAATGTGGCACTCTTTGCTATACTTCAGTGTACATTTCTTAAGTCTGGACGTTTTCCTATACACAGCTATTAAAATTAATTTTGATCTAATATTGCCATATGACCTCCAGACTCCAATAAACCTTACCAATTATCTCAGCAATGTTTTTTATAAGTCTATGATACAATTCAGGAGCATGTGTTGTAAGTAAATGTTCCTTTAGTTTCTTTTGATTTATGAGAGTTCCTCAGTCTTCCCTTATTTTTATTGATCTTGACATTTCTAAAAAGCCTAGAATAATTACAGTTTTTTAAAAAAAATATTCCTCTTTGAATTTGTCCGATGTTTCCTCATGATAGCCACCATTCTACTCTCTGAGTCTATGCATATGACTATTTCATATCTCACATAGGTGAAATCATGCAGTATTTGTCTTTTTGAATTTGGCTATAAATAGCTTACTTCACTTAGCATAATGTTCTCAAGATTCATCCATATTGTGCATTTTGTGGAATTCCCTTCTTTTTAAAGGCCAAATACTATTACATTATAGGTATGTATCATGTTTTCTTTATCCACTCTTCTGTTCATGTACATTTAGAATGTTTCCACATCTTGGCTGTTGTGAATGGTGCTGCAGTGAATATAGGAGTGCTAACATATCTTTAAGATTCTGATTTCAATCCTTTTGGATAAATAGCCAGAAGTAGGATCCCTGAATCATATGGCAGTTACATTCTAATTTTCTGAGGAAACTTCATATTGTTTTTCATAGTGGCTGAACCATTTTGCATTCCTACCAACAATGTGCAAGGGTTCTGATTTCTCCATGTTCTTACCTATATCTATTCTTTTTTCTTTAATAAATATTTTGTAATAGCCATTCTGAAATGCATGAGTTATCTTTTTAAAGTTTTTCTTTTTTTGTAGTTGTATATGGACAGCATGCCTTTATTTTTATGCGGTACGAGGGATCAAACCCAGTGCCTCATGCATGCTAGGCAAGCGCTCTGCCACAGAGCTACAGCCCCAGACCCAATGAGTTGATATTTAATTGTGGTTTTGATTTGCATTTCCCTGATGCTTAGTGTTATTAAGCATTTTTTCAAATACTTATTGGTTATTTGGATGTCTTCTTTGGAGAAATGTCTCAGACTGGATTTATGATGCTACAGAAGCATAACAACAATTACTAGTCATTGATTGAAATAGGCCATGGTACATAATTATAGGTTATAGCATTCAGATTAAACATAATCTTTAAGTATGCTCATTCTGACTGAAGTATCACTGTTCTGTGCCCTATCAGAAGACAAAGAAAAATATCTGCGTTCCATCTCTCTTATCACTCATCTTAAAACCCCTTGTTCATAGTGATACCCCCAATATCACAGGGATTATTCTAGCCTCCCTCTTACTACATATATGACTTCCCCCTCCTATAGTGACAAAACTCATTGTCTTGATTTATGTACTTAATTTGCTCAGTGTGTCCCTTATGTAACTACAGTTCAAGGGCATGGCAACTGAAAGCTCAACTCCAGACACAGGCTGCTCCCTTCCTTCCCTTATCTTCTCTCATTTTCCTGACCAGCCTCCAAGGAAGGGAATGGGAATGGGATGAAGAAATGAGGAAGGAGGCAAGACAGGAATCTCAACTCTGGCTACATCAGTACTTTATCAGCTGACAGGCTGTTGAGTGAAAGCTGGACCCTGGAATGATAAACCATACCTCTGCAGTCCCCTGCAAGTTGCTAAAGGAAGCTTACCCACGTCAAAATTTCTGAAAATTCAAATTCGGAAGGACATGTTGGGGTCTATTTAATGTTAATTGAAATAATCAGGAAAACTATGTAAACACTAAAAAAATTAAAAAAAGAGCACTGTCATATTCCCTTGTGATCTTCAGGGTTCAAAACATTTTTTTTTTTTTTACTTTTGAAGGGTGATATGAAATTCATAGAGATATTACCGATTATCCATTGTTTTTAATTGACAACAGTACATCTAATGAATTTAAATATAAGGTTGGCTCCTTATTGATATGTTTTTGTCCAGAGATCTGCAATCACCTGGTGGTATTCGGTGCTGCTTTGTAAATGTGACAGGCCTGAATGCAATACTGGTAGACCTGTCTCTATATGTTCATATGTTAGGATGTGTATTTTTATTCTCGAACATCTGAGAATTGACATCTCAACTACTAAAAGCCTTTTACATAAACACAGTTAAGAACTAACTTCATGTATTTAAAATAAAAACAAACAAGAAAAATAGAAAACCAACACACAAAAAGATTTACAGAGCAAAAGGCAACTAAAGAAATCAGAAAGATATATTGTCCATATCTTCATATGCACTCAGAAGTGTGTTGAAACAAAGGAAGTTTCAAAAATAGGCTTAATCCTATGACACTGTAGTCTAAAAATACTGATGTTTGTGACCCACAGATTTTAAGACTCTAGAAATAAAATTTAAAACCAATTCTATAACAGATGCTAATGTAAATGATGCTTACAGGCATTGATAAAACACTTTGCCTTCCTTCTACTAACATATTCCATAATTATGCTATGACTTAAATAGTTTATATATAGAGAGATGAATGTGGAACAGGAGGAAAGTGTTCATACATTAGCATTCAGAGTAAGTAATTCAAACATCTAATTGTTCCAGCCCAAGGAATATTTAAAAATATTACCAGTTAGGTGTTCAAAATTATTTGGGTTTTTATTATTGAGTCATGCTGATCATTTGCAAAATTAGAAAATGTTTTTGATCAATGTATGCACATTATAAAAAGTAGAAAAGAAATAGAATGACAATTATCAGGGAAACATTTCTGCTTTTGTTTTTTCATTTGAGATACAAGCAAAAGTCATTTTATAAAACCAAAATTTTGCTATTTGAGAAGAGTTATGGATGAAAACAGACTTTTTTTTTCTTTTTACTGGAGAGATGCTATGTGTAAGAGATTTGATTGTGCATTCTTTGAACTTTAGAGCTCTTTTGGATGCATCTTAATTAATTTGAAACAATTTAAATATTTTCTTCAATATTCTAAGAAAATCAGTGAAAATATTAGCATTATAAAAATTATTCTTGAAGCCGGGCGAGGTGGCTCACGCTTGTAATCCCAGCACTTACGGAGGCTGAGACAGGAGAATCACGAGTTCAAAGTCAGCCTCAGCAACAGCGAGGCGCTAAGCAACTCAGTGAGACCCTGTCTCTACATAAAACACAAAATAGGGCTGGAGACGTGGTTCAGTGGTCGAGTACCCCTGAGTTCACTCTCCAGTACCCAAAAAAAAAAATTATTCTTGAGACTTATGCAGTGGCAAATTTATGAATATTTCCCTTTGTAGTTAGAATGATTGAAAAACTTAAAATCTTTGTAAATTCCAGTTTTATTAGTGGAGATATTAACATTATATTTTGTGGGTTGCACAAGTACAATCGATTCAACTCAATGTTTACTGAGTGTTTTCCTATGTTAAGATCTGTAGAAGAGTCAAATAAATAAGAAATAGCCCTACCTTCAGGAAGTTTATAATCTAACTGAAGGTGATAAAGCACATTTTGTGTGTTATTATTTATACAAGTGGCATAAATGAGGACTGTGGAGTAATAGGGAGGTCCATCCAGTTCTGGGCAATCACATATGATTCCACAAATAATAGTATTTACTAACTATTATGTATGTAGATTTTTTTCCTAGTGATTTTGTTTAGATTTACTATGGCCATAGAGTTGTCTGAGAGAATTTAAAAATTTGCAAGCAGTTTTTATTATTGTGCTGTTTATTTATATGTATGTTTTCACTTCTAATTTGAATACATCATTGTCAGACGATTTTTTTATGTACTATTTCTAACACAGGAATTTATTGAGGCTTATTTTGTGGACCGAAACATTACATTAAAAAATTTTATGGCAGCTTAAAATAATGTCTTCTCTATGGCAATAGATATGTAGCTTATGTGTGTATTGCATATTAATGCCCACCAGAGACTGTTTACCATGGAAGAACTAAACAATTAATTAGCAAAATGCCCAGCCACTTGACGTCAATCAGCTTTTGACATTAGCTTTCACAAGGGTGGAATGATGGTCACATGGCTGGCCATTTCTGCCCTTTGTGGGATGTTCTCATGATCTCCAAAGCTGCCCAGGTGATTGGCTGAGATTTTGTCATTGCCTGCAACACATGTTCAGTTATCTTTCTCTGTCTAATCCTTCTTCCTTCCCTTTGGGGTTGTTGAACCTTACTACAATCAACTCTATTTTGTACCCAAACTCTGTTAGCATCTGATTATGAGAAATCAAGTTTATGACACTGAATCTTGGCTGGATTATAATAATAAGTGGACTTTTAAAAATAGGTGCCTGGGTAAGTGGAAAGTATGCTTATTCAAACTTTGAACATTTGGAGATAACTTCATGTTGTCTGGGCATTTAAATACTAATCTGAATATAAAATTCTAGAATCATTTCTATTTTCTTCTAAAACCCCAGTGATATTGTTCTATAATTTTCTTGCATCTAGAGCTGCTAATAAGAATTCTTAAGCCAGAAGTGTTTTTCTTTTCTTTTTTCCCCACTTCTTTCTTTGTTAATGACTTATTTTTATTTTTCAGATGCTTTAATGGTGAAGTTCAATCACTTTACTATGTCTCAGAGTTTGTCATTACTTACCTCTTTATTCTACAACAGTAACTCCTTTTGTTCTTTAGATCCTGTCTATCTCCATTTCATAAATATTATTTCAGGTGTATCTTTGAATGGTTCTTTTATTACTCCATTCATTCTGCTCTTGTTCTCAGGAACGGAAGCCCTAGGTGTGTTGGATGGCCATCACATCTCTGGCAATCCTTGCCTCTATGCATTTTTCCTCATTTTTCTTGTGTGATTTTCTGAAGCTTATTCTCCATGTCACCGGTTGGTTTTTCTGCGTTTTAATTTTTGCTCATTACTATTTCTAAATATTTTAAAGTCTTTTAATGTCATCATTTTTCTCTTTCTTTAGAAGATCAGTTCCCTTTTCATTTTATTCATTTTATTCTTATACATGTCATAAGTGTTCCCTTTAATTTCTTTGGGAGTTCAAAGCAAGTATACTTTAAGACCTTTTCTCCAAAGTGAAACTTTGTCCATCTTTAGTGAGTCTGTGTTCATTTTTCCTCTCCCTTCCTGTAATGCTCTCTCCTTGTCCTATCTTCCTCTTTCCTCTCTCTTCTATCTTTTCTTCCTTCTTCCTCCCTCTCCTCATTTTTCCTCTTTCTGTTTTGCTAATTTTATCCAATTCTGGTGCCCATTAACCCTGTATCCCCATCAGTATGTAGAACGCAGATACACATCGTGAAACAGCACAAACTCCTAACATAGAAATCAGCCTTCAGTTTAGGAGTTTCAAAAGACTTTGAGAAAAACACAGAAGGAAGGTTTACATATCCTACAGCTTAATGTTTGCCCCAAGGCCTCATCAATCTTGATTAAAAGAGTAGGTCAGAAATACCAGTGCTGTTTGGAGAGGCCACTTTCCATGTACTTGCTCTTGCAGTGAAAAGTAGATCCTAAGCTGAATATTTTCTGAATTTTTGAAAGTTAACTGAAAAAGGCTTGGGGATGGTCTTTAGAGTTTCTATTATGTATCACCTGTGACTTCATATTGTATTCATAAACTGAAGATTTTAAGCTTGACTTTCAGTGTCCTTTCTTAATATTGCCTACATAACATTGTGCCTACTAGTTGCTCTTTGGAGTGTTTAGTATAGGACTACCCTTTCAAGTTTAGGTTGGAAATGAAAGAAAGTAGTTTTGTAAACATGTCCTCATGTCATTACATTTTCAAGATGCTGTAAGAGTCAGGAAAGCAATGATCAAACTTAATGTTCGGTTTAAGATACAGGTAGTCAGGGTCCTATTAATACTTCCTGAAATACTGAGACATTTAGGAGTAAATTATATATTAGAACAATTGTGCTCCATCAGTCAGTGTATTAAGGTGACTTACTTATTGACCTAATAACGTTCTGTAAAATTAGCAAAGTGTTTTCAAAGCATATTTATAATAAAAAGTAACTGATGAGTTTTTCATTTGATCATTTTGCTGAATTTTGTATTATGATCTAGAAACAAATTCTGAACATCTAGAAGATACAGGCATTGGGTATAAATGAACGTTTATTAAAAATGAAAAACATGCCCCAGCTGTTTAATCAAGCTTATTTCTATAATAGACTGACAAACTGTTAGATCTGGTGAAACAATACAGGCATTAATATCTTTCATTAGATAGAATTATGGTGACTTTTCAAAGTGAATTGGTAAATATTTTATTTTAAACTTGGCTATTTGAATTTCTTCCAGTGAACTATCCACTTTGTGGACTGAAATGTCAAGTTTATTAGTTGGCTTGGCCTGCTATAGTCCTACCCTGCCTCCTGACCTCCACTTCGGAAATTAAAGCACCCACCAATGTGTGTACATGTACATGCACATATTCACACCCAAACTCTGACATTTGATGCATGTTTAAAGAACAATATCTTTATAAAAACTTGCTTACTTTAATAGCTTTTTTAAAAAAAGCTGTGGTTGCTCTTCACAAATAATTTGTAACTATTTTAATTTATACCTAGTTGTTTGAATGTTGTTCAGTGAATGTACCACTTTTTGGACTGAAATGAACAGTTTGATTCATTATCATAACACTGCGTAGCCTTAACTTCCTTCCTGACCCTGACTTTGGAAGCTAAAACACCTACACAAATCATCATGTTTATGGACACAAATACATATACAAACTCTGACTTTTGCTTCATGTCAAAAGTAATAATCTCTTTATTGAAAATTATGCTGATTTTATGGCAAAAAAGTAGGAATTTTTCATTCCAACTATACTTCAGGAAGAGCTTGTCTATATTAAAGCTCAGTAAAATTCCCATTAGTATATTAAATACTTCCACAGTCAGTTGTGGAGATTGGCTTGGCTGTTCATTGTATCAAAATAGAACCATGTTGACTATCATCCTTTCAGAACTTGTCATGATCTAGCCTGCCTTACCCATTGGACTGTATTTTCCAATGATCTCCATTACATAACTCTACTCATCTTAAATTCATCTTGATCATTGGGAAATATAATATAATCTTTGCTTATGTTGTTACTAATTTAAACCTTTTCAAATTTGAATCTGGAATGTTCTTTGGTAACCTTTCTAAATTCTACCTGTCTTTGAAGGACCACCTTAATTCTTAACTCCAACAAAATTTTATTTTGCTGTTATATTCCACTTAATCTTTCCTATTAATTCCCTAAATATTTAGGTTTAACTTTTCAAATAGTTCGTATAGTTCCTTGATCTCAGGTACCATATAACATTTCTGTTTTGCTTTTCAACATTCATAAACCATAGTACTGAATGTGTAATACATTTTGGTTGTTAAGCAAAAATATCAGAAATTTTGTTTAGGTTTTATCTAATTTTAATAATGTGCTATTTTTTAAAACTAAGTTGCTGTTAACCATTCTTTTCCTGTAAGGGTGATTAAAGATTTTAACATTTTATCAAAAACTAAAGTAATTGGTCTTCAAAGTTCCAATAGTCAGAAAATGGATCTATTTGTTTGTAAAAATAAGAATTCATGAGCTAGATAGTACTCCACATAATATGGAAAAAGTAGTTTCTATTTCAGAGGAAAGATGTCCTTTTATTCCAAAGTCCTTTCCTGTGTATGTTCCCGGAAACTAGCTTCTCTTCCCAAGTAGCCAATGTATGTCAGAATTTCAGATGTCTTGTAACTGGTCAGGATCCTATAGCAAAGATTTTTTCTGGTTCTTTTGTTTCTCTTTGATTTAATTCCTGAGTTATTTTTTCCCTTTCTTTGAAGCTTTGTGGGGTGTTATGAGGATAAAATGCTCAGAGCTGTGCCTGGCCATGGTTAAAAGCTCAATAGGTGTTAGCCACTGTGTTCTTCTTCATTTAAAATTTTATCATGACTTTCCCCCTAATATAAGCCTGGAAAATATTTACTATAATTTGCCTATCTGTATCTAAAAAACTATGATTGAGTATAAGGAAGAAAGTGGTAAGTTAAAATACCTTGGGAGAACCAGTATTGACCTATTAGGAAGTTTGGATTTTATTCCAAGCTATACTCAATAGATGCTTATTAAGCATCTCATGTGTGCAAAGCAGGCACATATTTATTCAGAAATGAATTCCACTAATTTATACAATATGCATTTCTTATTTCAGTAACTAGAAATAAATGTTATTTAAAATGTAGAGGAGATAAGGTTTATATAAATAATTCAAGGTTGAAAGTTAAAAGTGCCCCAAGAAAGGTAAAGATGAAATGAAAGTTCACAAGGGGAAATGGAGGAGCTATTTTCAGTTTAGGGGGTTAATAATTTATAAAAGAGAGAAGGATTTGAAATTAACTTGATGATAGAGCTGGTTTGGACAAGCATAAATTTGAGGGAGGTGGGAAGATACCATGGATATGGACAGCTGCAAATGCCATCACTTAACCCATTGAGAGGTGGTGTTGATTTCTGCTCCCTTTGAATCCTGGGTGTGTGACTGCTTTAATCAATGCAGTGTGATTGAAGTTACACTGATGTTCTGAGCCTCAGTTCTAAGAAAACTGGCAGTTTCTGCTTCCTCTCTTTTGTAACCCTCACTTTTGGGCTCCAAGCACTATTCAATGAAAGTCCAGATAGTTATGTGGAGAGAGTACCTATGCAGCCTGGATAGAGAGGGTTCAACTTCCAGCTGATTTTGCTTGCATTTTTTGATGACCAATGTGTTAATCAGCTTTCTATCAATGCAACAAAAACCTAGGACCACCAACTTATTGGAAGGAAAGACTTATTTTGGCTCACAGTTTCAAAGGCTTTAGTCCATGACCATTTGGCCTAGTTGCTTTTAGGTCTGTGGCAAAGCTATTCATCATGGTGGAAGCATGTGGTGGAGAAAAAATGCTCACCTCATGGCAATCAAGAAAATGGTGGAGGGAGGGATGAGGGGAGAAGGGTCCAGGGACAAAATGTACGCTCTAAGGCACACCCCCAATGACCACCTCTTTCACCTAGGTTCTACCTCCTAAAGTTTCCATCACCTCCCAAGAGTGCCAGCTGCGGGTGGAGCCTTCAAAGCATGAGCAATTTTGGAAGGGGGGCATGTATAATAATAGTTAATAAAGCTGAATATAGAATTTCATTTGGTTATCTTTTTTTGTGAAGTGAATATTCAAGTTTTTGCTCATTGTTCTAAATATTGGTTTATCTGTCTCATATCTTACTGATTCATAGTTCTTTATTTATATGGATATGGTTTTGTCACATGCATTTTATGACAAATATTTTCTCCCAATTGCTCAATTTTGCCTTCTTCATGGCATCTTTTGTTTAAAAGAAATTCTTTATAGGAATGTTATACAGCTTGTCAACTTTTTCTTTCATAGCCTTTCTCTGTTTAAGGCTATAACAGTTCTTCTCTATGCTGTCTTGGATAAGATGAAATAGTTTACCTTCATGTTCAGATCTCTAATGTACCTGAATTATCTTTGTTTACATTATGGGGTGAGGGTCTAGATTCATTAATTTTCATATGGAATTTTCTTTTGATCTTTATTTATTAAAAATATCACATTTTACCCTTTGTAATTTATTGTCACTTTTGTCATAAATTAAATGACTGTATAAGTCTATTTCTGTTCTTTTTAAAAATTCTCTTTTAGGGATCAATTTAAGCCAGTGTAACTTGCAGTTTAAAATTATTGTAAATTTGTAACTCTTGATCCACAGTAACATAAACCTCCAATTTTGCTCTAAGATTGTCTTAGTTTTTACAAACTTTTTTTTATATAATTAAAAACCAGATTGTCAAGTATATGTTCAATTTTGCTCAATAATGTTTTACAGTCACATATATATGCCTCAAACATTTTTAGTTAGATATTTTATGTTTTTTGATGCTGCTGTAAATGTAGTTATTTCATGGTTTCATTTTCTAATCACTTCTTGTTAGTATATAGAAAATTTGTTTTTATGTATTGGCCATTTAGTTTGTTTAATAATCTTGCATTTTTTGTGACTTCCAATCATTTTTTCTGTAGATTTTTTTTTGCATTCTACATACACCATCATGTCAAATGTGAGAAATGAGAATTTCAGAATCTGACTTTTCTATTTTTATTATTCCCTTTTTTTCCTGTTTAATATATCCTGACTATGATTGCCAGTGTATATTAAGTAAGAGCAATGACAGCTGACATCCTCATTCCCATTCTTAAGAGGAAAGGCGTCAATATTTGACCATTGATTATAACATGTGATGGTGGTGTTTGTAATTACTTTTTAATTCTTCATCACATTAAAGAATTTTCCCTCTATTTAAGGTTTGCTAATAGATTTATGAAAGGATTATTCTGCTTTTAATGAGAAAACCATATGATTTCTCATTATTATTCTAACACTGTGGCTAGTTGCATTGATTCATTCTCAAATACTAAACAAACCTTGCTTTCTTGAAACAAACTTAATTGGTCGTGGTTTACTGTCTTCTTATATTCTGTTAGATTTGATTTGGGAACATTTCACTTAGAATATTTCAATGCATGTTCCTTAAAGAGATGTCAGAAATTTTCCTTTCATAGAATGTCTTCATTAGGTTTTAGTATTACAATTATGTTGATCTTTTCCTAAAATGGAAAAGTTCATATAAGATTCATATTGTTTCTTTCTTAAATACAAAGCAATATGGATTTAGAAATTTCCTTGTGAAAAATATTTTATATTTTATTGAAAATTTTTATTTTTATTTTTTGGTACTGGGAATTGAACCCACGTCCTTGCATGTGGTAGGCAACTGTTTTGCCAATGAGCTATACTCCAGCCTTCAAATATTTTAATTAATTTCTTTGATATAGAGCTATTAGAATTTTCCAAATTTTATTGCTTTTCTCTGGTATGAAAATTTAGATATGGTATTGTTCATATAATCTTGTCTTTTTAATATCTATATGTTCTTTAGAGATGTCTCAATTTATTATTGACACTGTATTTCCTGCCATCTCTCTTTTTATACTTAAATTTTTACTAGGTTATCAGTTTAATTAGTTTTCCAAAAAGTCACTTCATACCTTTGTTAATTTTCTCTATTGCTACATTTTCTATTTTATTAATTTCTACTTTTATGTCATTAATTTTCTTCCTTATATTTTATTTAAGTTCAATTTGGAATTTGATTTTTATTCTCCAACTTTGTCCCTGACTCCAAGGCCTACATTTCCTGCCAGGATCCATGAAAAAGTGAATCAATCATAAAGTAGGTAAAATCTAAGACTCTTCAGTTCTTAACAATGAAAATAACTTACCTTTTCTATGTTTGTAGATATTTTAATGATGTCATTACTCTCAGTAATGATATTGGTAATTATGACTCCTCTCTTTTTTCCTGCTCAGTCTTGATAAAGATTTATCAATTGTACTGCTTTTTAAAAAAGGATCCTATTCTAAAAATTGGTCTCTGTTCTTTATTTTTTTTCTTTGACTTAATTTGTATTTAATCTTCTCTTCTCTGCTAGTTTCTTAAGGTTGAAGTGTGGAGGTCAGAAATTTAAGAATTTTTGCTTAGTGCTGTGAATTTCCCTGTAAATACTGATTTTGCTTTATCAAAAAAAATTTTGTATTTTGTGTTATCATTTTCTTCTCATTTCAAAACACTTTTTAAATTTATTTTTCCTTCTTTTTATCAATTGGTATAAAGAAATGTGTTATTTAGTTTATACACATTTGAGATTTTTCTGTTTCTAAGTTCTAATTAGAACTTAGTAACAGAATTCCATTGTGATCAGGCATAGGCTTTACATGTTGTTTCTGCTGTGTTCAATAAACGTCAATTTTGTGAAATTATTTCATAAGATTGATGCCAAAACCATGGCATTTTTGTTACTATAGCTTTGTAGTATAGTTTAAGGTCTGGTATTATGATGCCTCCTGCTTCACTCTTCTTGCTAAGGATTGCCTTGGCTATTCTGGGTCTCTTAGTCTTCCAAATAAATTTCATGATTGCCTTTTCTATTTCTATAAGGAATGACATTGGGATTTTAATTGGAATCACATTGAATCTATATAGTGCTTTGGGTAGTATGTCCATTTTGACAATATTGATTCTGCCTTTCCAAGAGCATGGGAGATCTTTCCATCTTTTCAGGTCTTGTTCAATTTCTTTCTTTAGTGTCCTGTAGTTTTCGTTGAAGAGATCTTCCACCTCTTTTGTTAAATTGATTCCCAAGCATTTTGGTACAGAAAAAAAGACACAGAGACAAACACTTAAATACAGACAAACCCACTTAAATATCTTATTCTAGACAAAGGTGCCAAACATGTACATTGGAAAAAACATAGCCTCTTCAACAAATGGTGCTGGGAAAACTGGATATGCAGCAAAATGAAACTAAACCCCCATCTCTCACCATGCACAAAATTCAACTCAAAGTGGATCAAGGACCTGGGAATTAGACCAGAGACGCTGCACCTAATAGAAGAAAAAGTAGGCCCAAATCTTCATCATGGCAAGACTCCTATAGTGCAAGAAGTAAAAGCAAGACTCAATAAATGGGATGGATTCAAACTCAAAAGATTCTTCTCAGCAAAGGAAATAATCAATGAAGTGAACAGACAGCCGACATTCTGGGAAAAAATCTTTGCCACATGCACATCTGATAGAGCACTAATCTCCAGGATATATAAAGAACTCAAAAAACTTAACACCAAAAAAACCCCAAAACAAAAACAAATAATCCAATCAATAAATGGGCTAAGGAGCTGAACAGACACTTCTCAGAAGACATACAACTGATCAACAGACATATGAAAAAATGTTCAACATCTCTAGCAATTAAAGAAATGCAAATCAAAACTACTTCAAGATTTCATCTCATGCCAGTCAGAATGGCAATCATCAAGAATACAAACAATAATAAGTGTTGGTGAGGTTGCTGGGGAAAAGGCACGCTCATATATTGCTGGTGGGACTGCAAATTGGTGCAACCAATCTGGAAAGCAGTATGGAGATTCCTTAGCAAACTTGGAATGGAACCTAGCTATGCTTGGAATGGAACCTACCTAGCTAATGGAATGTCCTAGCTATCCCACTCCTAAGTCTATACCCAAAGGACTTAAAAACAGCATACTACAGTGATGCAGCCACTTCAATGTTTATAGCAGCTCAATTCACAATAGCTAAACTGTGGAACCAACCTAGATGCCCTTCGATAGATGAATGGATAAAGAAACTGTGGTATATATACACAATGGAATATAACTCAGCAATAAAAAAGAATAAAATCATGGCATTTGCAGGTAAATGGATGGAGTTGGAGAATATCACACTAAGTGAAGTAAGCCAATCCCAAAAAACCAAATGCTGTATGTTCTCTCTGATAAGTGGATGCTAATCCATAATGGAGGAGAAGACATGGAAAGAATGGAGGAACATTGGTCAAAGGGGAGGGTGAAGGAGGGGGCATGGGAACAGTAAAGATGGTGGAATGAGATGGACATCATAGTCCTAGCTTCATGTATGACTGCATATATGATGTGATTCTACATCACGTAAAACCACAGAAATGAAAAGTTGTGCTCCATCTGTGTACAATGAATCAAAATGCATTCTGCAATCATGTATACTTAAGTAGAATAAATTAAAAGATTGGTGAAGTCTATATCTTTACCAATTTTATCTTCTTAGTTTAACAATTATTCAAAGAAGAGTGGTGAAATAGTCCATTTTAATTGTGGATATGTGTAGTTCTCCTTGCAGGTCTATTGGTTTTTGCTTCATGTATTTTAAGTCTCTTTTTCTGTACATGAACTTTGAGGATTGTTATGTACTTGTGTTGAATGGAATCATTTATTATTTTGGAATGGCTTTCTTTCTCACTGGTCATGTTCTTTGCTCTGACATCTGCTGTGCCTAATATTTATAAAACCAGTATTGCTTTCTTTTGATTGCTATTGACGTGGCCTATACATTTTTAAAATCTTTTTTTACATTTACATCTGTTTGTGTCATTATATTTACAGTGTGTTTCTCGTAGGTATCATATAGTTGGATCATATAGGTGGCAATCTAATGACCTTTGTATTTTATATGGGTCATTATGTTTTATGTGATAATTGATTTGGTTAGACTTATATTTTCACTTAATGTGACAATTGATATAGTTGGTTTAAATCTACCATTTTACTTACTATTTGTTTCTATTCCTCCCATATGTCCTTTTTTCTCTTTTCCTGCTTTGTTTTGGATTAATTGAGTATATTTTGACTTCACTTCATCTCCTCTGCTTGTTTATTATCTATAAGGTTTTGGTGATTTATTTGGGGTTTATATTATGCATTCTTAATTTATTCCAGTCTGCCCCAAATAATATTATACTACTTCATGTGAAAACTTTATAATATGCTTCTCTCTCTCTTTTCTTGGCATTGGTATTCCTGTTGTCTTGTATTTAAGTTTCTATGTATGTTATAAATCTAATCACATATTTCTTTTATTTTTACTTTGCATAATTATTTAAAATATTTTTATGACTTAAATTTATCTTATATTGACTCATATGTTTATCATTTCTGGTGGTTTCATTCCTTTGTGGGGATACACATTTCCACTTGGCATCATTTTCTTCTGCCTGAGTACTTCCATTAATATTTCTTCTAGAACAGGTCTGCTGATGATGAATTTTTACACTTTTGTACAGCTGGAAAAGTATTTATTCCACCTGTATTTTCTTTAAAAGTCTTCATTGGATATAGAATTCTAGGTGGACAGTTTATTTTCTTTCAATACTCCACTGTTTTGGCTTGCACTATTTCCAATAAGAACTCCAATCTCATTCCTTTCTTTGTTTCTCTGCATGAGACAAAGATAATGTGTTTTTATTTTCAGGCTACTTTTAAGATTTATTTTTATCACTAGCTTTTAGCAATTTGACAATGATGTATGATGGTTTAGTTTTCATCATGCATCTCATGTTTGGAGTTTGTTGGGTTTTTTGGACTTGTAAGTTTATAGTTTTCATGAAACTTGATTAAAAATTCTTCAAATATTTTTCTTTTCCTCTTCCTTTTCTCTTTTGGGAGCCCATTACACACGTGTCACCATTTGAAATTGCTCTGCAGCTTGTTATCTTCCTCCAGATAGGCAGGAGTAGGACTAGATCACTTCAATCCAAACATGGACTGGGCTGATTTAGGACTGTTTTTCAAACTTTGTAAGGCTAGGAATACCAGAGTCGTAACTGATGACGTTTCTTCTTAATTTCTATATTTTTTTATGCCCCTGACACTCGAAAATTGCCAGAACCTTCACTCTGCTGTACAGATATTCTACACAGTGAATCATCTGTTTGCTGGGGGTGAAAAAAATGCTTGGATGGCATGTCCAACTCACTTCTGTGCACCTAGCGCCTTCTTGACATCTTGGTACTTGATCCGGGCTGCTTTTTTTTTATGCCACATTATTTTTGTTTTTTATTCTTAGGAAATTGCCAAAAGTTCTATTGGCTTCTCTACTCCTTAGGGGTGACCCTCTGCATGTATCTCAACCTCTTGCCTCATAATTCCTGAAACTGAACAAATGCCCCAAGAGGTGAAGCAGTGCCCAAATATTAGGCTCATCTCAAAAGTCCTCACTTCTCTCTGAGATTCTAACTTAAGTCCTGACTCTCTTGAAAGACCTCCAAAGCCTCTGATGAATTTTGAACAAGAGTACGCACTTCTCTATTTGTTCTTGATTAGACTATGTTCTATTTTAAGATATACTATCAGAGCTGGAAGCAGATGGACCAGTAAGATTATTTTTTGAATGAAGTAGTTTTCACATTTGAAAAATATGAATTATATATTTGTATATTTTATGCTTTATTTTTAACATATTTCCACTATTTTGAGAATTAAAAATATTTTTGTGTTTACTTTATATTCTGGGAATAGAAATGGCATCACAACTGCTTTAGGATGCAAACTGTGTTTAATAGAAAATTAGGATTTCTACAGTTAACTCTGAGGCTCCTTAAATAAATTGCTATAATGAAGCTGTTATTACTATCTCCATATCAATGTCTCTATAAAGACAGAGAGAGAGAGAAAGAGAGAGAGAGAGAGAGAGAGAGAGAGAGAGAGACATACACAGGCATTAATCTAGCCTCTCATGTCCCCAATCACAATAGTGCATTAGAGTTTGAATCAGTGGTTAGAACTAAAAATTTCCATTGACTATATACAATAAAGAAAGCTCACTGGAAAATTTACTTAAAATGGTAATTAGGCAAATTTTTTCTTGTTTTTGGAAAATAAGTACATTATGTTCTTAAACCATTCTGTCTGCATTTTGAGGCAACAAAAATTTAAATTTAAAAATTATGTAAAATGCTTATCTTATAAAGTCACTCATGTTTTAATTCATATCCATCCCCTTCTTAATTCATTTTATAATTTTTAAACAGTGGAGCTTAGGTTACCACAAATATTTCTTTTAATCCAAAAAATGTGTTTCTTGAAAAGCTCAACACAAATAATACCATAAATAAGCACCCCCCAAATAAATTTAAAATTTTTACATTTTAGACAGTGATATAGTACTAGAACCCTAAGAAAAATGAGAGAAATTAGGGGAATTAGTATTGAATTGTTGTTGACACATATACTTTTTTTTCTATTTGAAAAAGGGTATTCAGGGTGATAATGATTTAAATAACTTTTAAAAATCCACTTTTGTGCTTTGTTTTTAGTGGTTACGGATTACTTTTAGTACATAAAATAAATTTGTTTGAAGGCAAGGTCTTTTGTGAATTTATGTAAAAGCAATATGCATTCACTGTGAAATTTTAACTGAGTTTGTATGATTGTAGCATAAAGTTAATAAAACAATCCAAATAATGCAGCCATGATTTAATGAAAGGTGACTCTCTTAAACTGCCTTAATTCCAAATCTCTGGCCTTACTTTAATTTAATGACTTTGTGTCTAAGCAATAATCTAATTTTAAGCTTTTTGTTTATTTCAAGTAAAGTCAAACAATATGTGCATTTGTTAAGAATAGTCTTTGGGTGACACTTGAGTTGATGTATCACATTAGAAATGATTAGGGGAGCCTCTTTTAAGTAACCTATACAAACTGTCTCTTTTATGATGCATAGAAATAAAAGAGATAAAATTAACTATATTTCTCTCCTATTCAAAATTTAACTATTGAATGTTAAATATTTTCTACATCTATTCATTTTGGATTTATTGCAGTATCCGAAGTGGGATTTCTTCCAAATTCTTAGAGCATTTTAACCATAAAAGGCATAAAAATATTTTGCAATCCCATGAGAAGAAATCTGATACTTAGGAGTTTTATAAAGGAATAAATAGAGTATGAGCTTTCAAAATTAGAACTTCATGCATGGTGCATCTTGAACAACACTCATTTCTGCCTATAATGTGTTTGGTTCTAGAAATACCAAAGGGACAAGATGAAGCAAAGTGAAATTTATGGAGTACTATGTTTTCCAGATATTTTAACTGTTTGCTAATTTATTTCTTACAGTACTTCTATGAGACTAGAAGGCTGCTATAGTCTTAATTTTTGTGCCTCCCCAAAATTTATATGTTAAAATCTAATCCCCAAGATATGGTGTTAAGAGGTAGGGTCTTTGGAAGGTGATAAAACCAGATGATATTAGTGTCCTTATAAAAGGAGCCCAAGAGGGTGTGTCTTCCCCTTCCACTAAGTGAAAGTCCCAAAAGGCACCATCTAGAGGCACAGAGGGAGCGAGCCCTTACTAGATAATGAGTTTGCAGTTGTCTTGATCTTGTATTTTCAGCCTCTAGGACTGTGAGTAATAAATTTCTGTTGTTTATAAATCTACCAGATTATGATAATTTTGCTAGAGAAGCCCAATTGGACTAAGGGAAAGGTACTATATGGATTTTAAAGAAGAGGAACCTACAGCTGAGTGAGATTTAATAATTTGCCCCTGAGTTTAAAGGCAGTATATTGGAGATATGGAATTTAAACACAGGTAGAGGAAAGGAGAGGAAGGTAAGTCATAAAATGACCACTTCATTTCATCCTCATGGTACACATTCACTCATTCATTCAACCACTCACAGCATCTAGTATGTGCCTGTGTCAGTTGGAGAGGTTATAAATTAAAATAGGTAGATAGGAATCCTGACCCCAAGTTCACTGTCTGTGACACTAGATTGCAAGTGTTATGAGAGAGGAATGTCCAAAGCAAACTCAAGTCACTATCCCATGCCAAGCTCTGTCTTGTTTATCCCTAAATTGATAAGAGACATCATTTTGTAGATGAAGAAACTGAGTTCCACAGAGGTTAGGAAATGACAATTCAACAACTACATGAGGAGTGTCTTCCTTTGAATCAGGTTCACCTTTCATCTTTTATGTTCACCTTGTGCCAGACTTGAAGTCATACTCCATACTTTAAAAAAAAAATCAAATACACAGAATACATTTATTAAAGCATTAGTGAGCAGTGCAGATTTTACAGATGGTTTCTTTAAAAAGTATTCAATTGCAGTACTTGTTCTAATATTATTAAAACTTCATGTAGCAATTTAAGAAAGCATAAACAGCTGGCACACACCTATCATCCCAGCAGCCTCGGAGGCTGAGTCAGGAGGTTCAAGGCCAGCTACAGCAACTTGGTGAGGCTGTAAGCAACTTTGCAAGACCTGTCTCAAAATTAAAAATAGAAAGGGTGGAGGGTGTGGCTCAATGGTTAAGTGCTCCTGAATTCAAACCTTGGTACCAAAAAAAAAAAAAAAAAAATGTATAAACACATCAATGGGGTGGTATGGATTGCTGTCTTCAGTATGTTTTCCATCCCAAATGTGGTTCTAAGCATCTCATTCTCCTGATCAGAAGTCAAAGACTACAGAGGTGGCTGCTGATTTTTTTTGTTTATGTTTTTGTTTTTTGTTTTTGGTAGTGGGGATTGAACTCAGGGGCACTCAACCACTGAGCCATATCCCCAGCCCTATTTTATGTTTTATTTGGAGACAGAGTCTCACTGAGTTGCTTAGCACCTCGCTTTTGCTGAGGTTTGCTTTGAACTCCTGAATCTCCTGCCTCAGCATTCTGAGCTGCTGGGATTACAGGCATGTAACACCAGGCCCTACTAGCTGCTGACCTCAGTGTCTTAATGGGGAGAATGTTTTTTCTGGACATTCCCAGGGCTAATGGTTAGGAAAAGGCTAAACAGGTTGTACATGATTTCCATGATTTCCTCTCCCTGAGCATCACAATTTTTCCTCTATATTATGCCAGGGAAGTTCTGGCACATCAACCTAATTGACTTTAGGACAGCACTGATTTCAACCTTCAGTCAACCAGCCTAGCAAAATATTAATTCTACTCCTGGGTGCTCTTGCCACATTCTCAAGTCCCAAACCATGAGTGAGTGCATCCACATCAAAACATTCAGCCTGCTCAACCCATCTACTGGGTCAATTCTCAATCACTTTTCTAAGTGCTCCATTCCAGCTTCTCCATTTCCCTTCACTACTGCCCAATAAATTATTTGAATACCACAGGCACATGTAAGGAACGAATTCCGGATCCCATTTTGAAAGTCAGTTCTCTGAGGCCATTTCTGGTATCAGGGACTATAAAGTCAAAGTTCTCAGGGAAAATAACACTCACAAGCTCCATAGCTGAGGAAGGTTCAATAAAGGGACCATTTGCAAAGGTGTAGACTGGTTTTGGGGGGAGTAACTAGGGATGGTGCAGCATTCCATCTCTTCTCATTTCTGGGACTAACAGAATAAGGGGAGGGACATTTTCTGGAATACAGAGAAATGGGTTGCACAGATAGAACAGGAACTTTAACCTTCTATAGAGGACCACCCAGTGGCAGTGACCCACTGGGGGAGCTGGGAGTAAAAAGGCTTCTGCCTCACTCTTTTGCCAGCAGTGTTCTCCAGTGGCCCAGCTGGAGGCCAGAGGTATGGGAGCCTTTGATGGCTTCCATACACATTGACCTCCTGAGGTACACGGCATGGTGGAAAAGGGTAGAAAGGATTCTGGAGGAGCAAACAGAAGACACCCAAGCAATAGGCGAATAGCCAATGTCAGATTATTTATGTTATTTAAAATGCATCTGGAAAAAACTATATTCAATTATAATTGTTTTTGACTAGATAACTAATTATGTTGAATAGGTAACTGCATTCATTTTTGAAAACAGAGCAATTAAATATTCAGAATTTCAGCCAAAGAGTTTATCTTAAGGAACATTTTAAGTTTTGAAAAATTTACATTTATTACAGAATTATACTCATTTGCATTTAATGATCATATTATTTCAAAAACATTCATTATTTAACAAAGAATAATGAAGTACTTTCCCTTCTCTTTTCTCAATTTTGGCTGTAATTTAATATTTGTACAGTGTCCATTTTCATAAACCATATATAAACTGAAACATATATTAAGTTAGCAGTATTTGTTATATAAAAGAGAACATCATGAAGTTCTTGCGTAGAAAACATAAACAAATTGAAAGGGTTGTAAAAGTGATGAATATTTAAAATAACTTTGCTACAATGTTATTTATATCATACTTAATTTTTTTAAGAGTACATGTTTTAAAGGTAATAAAGTTAAACTATATCCTATTTTGTGTTTTAACTGTTGAAACTTCTGAGGGTAAGTGATATGATTACATGCTGCTCAACTTAAAAGTGCTCTAAACAGAATCCTTCATTCAAGACTCTCTTTGATACTTAAGGATTAAATCAAAGCCTTGGCAGAGGGAGTTGGGGACAGTAGTTAAGCATGTGGACATCTGTCCTGGGTTTAACGTCTTTAAAACGTGGTTAACATGGTGCCTACTTCCTATGGTGGTTGTGAAGTGTACATATGTTGATAATTAAAGTGCCTGGACAGCACCTAGCATATAGTAAATGCTCAAATAAGTTCTCTTTGCCATGCACTTGCCTAATAAACATGTTATTCCTTTGTATTCTCCCCAAAGATAACTAGCTCAGAGAAGGCTTCCTTGATGCACTGATACCCCAAACAGAGAAAGGCTCCTAATACACTTCTTTCTAGTAACCTATATTTTTACTTTACAGTTCCTGCTTTGTAATTATATGTATATGGGTTTCTAAATTAATGTCTTTCTCTTGGGAGGCTGTTAGTGTTATGAGCAACTATGTTTTGCACACCAGTGTCACATGAAAATAGTAAAAAGCATTTGTGTATGAACGTACTGATTGACAGTAAGTCCCCAGAATACTTAGAATGCTACTAGGCATAGGGCATTTGCTCAATAAATACCTTGATAATAATATGGCAACAGACACTGACCTGGAGATAACAAGCAACACCTAGGCCTGAAAATTCATTCAGGTAGTGATCTTAAACCTGGAATTGTTCCTTGTGATAAAGTACTTGTTGGGCTTTAACTGCTCTGTAGCTTTGCCATGTGGAGTTGAAATATACGCCTATTCTTGTTCCTGAAGCAAAAGAGTGCATTGAACCCCTGATCTGCCTTGCTCAGGAACCAGGGGGAAATGTTATAGTTATTAGTAGTAGCAAGTCTTGCTTATATAAGGTTTAGCTTCAAACGCTTAAGCACTTCTCCCTGTAACTTTAGCCTGGGTTGTTAAAATATTTTTCAAGTGAATGATTTTTTTTTTTTGCACAAGTCAAAAGAAATTGATATTTTGTTATGCTATGAACAGGTATTTATTGAGGGCCTATTATGTGCAATGGTTTGAGATATAAACCACTCATGGTAGAGAATGAGTTTTTTTAGAAACAGAATTCCAGAAGCTTCTCTGAGAATGACCAGCAGTAGAAAGGCCCATGTGGGTTATGCAGGAGCAGCCAGACACAGTGGGGACAGAAAATGAAATAATGTGAAATAAGCATTCAGGAGGTGTCTGAAATACAGGGCAAAAGAGATTTTAGTTGCTGTTGTGAGTGAAAGATGTACTAGTTATCTGTTGTATAACAAATCATCCCAAACTTGGCTGCTTAAAACAACAAACATTTAGAAACACACAATTGTGTGCAGGAAGCTGAGAGTGGTTTGTTTGCTTCAGGGTCTTTTCAGGTGTGCAATCAGGCAGGCCCTCAGCCCTCTTAAGGCTCAGCTCACACAGCAACTGGGTAAGTCCCAGCCCTCCTCATAGGGCCCCTCCAGAAGCTCCTCAGTGTCATCATGACCCAGTAGCTGGCATCCACCTCTAGTGGGAATGAGTCAAGGGAGCCACATCAGAGAGGAACCAAGAGAGAGACTACCATTTCTTCATAGACCAACCTTGGAGGTGGCATTCAATACTTCTGCCATAATCTACTCAGTGGAAGGAAGACACTAAGTCTAGCCCACTTTCTAAAAAAAGGGAGATTAAGCTATACTTCTTGAGGGGAGAAGCATTAAAGAATTTGTGAATGTTTTTAAAACCCACAGAGGAAACCTGGACAGGGACATACTCAGATTTTGTTGTGACACACTATGTATAATACCTATTTATAAATTTTAAAGCTGAAGATACATAGTAAGGAATCACTTTGCCCCCAAAACTCCTAAGAACCAGTGTGTGTGTGTGTGTGTGTGTGTGTGTGTGTGTGAGAGAGAGAGAGAGAGAGAGAGAGAAAGACAGAAAGAGGGAGAGAGAGAGACAGTGGTCTGTGGAGGGAGCATGGTCACCCTCAGCATGATTTAGAAGTCAGCAAGGATTTCATAGAAGACACATGAATTGCTCCAGATTATAAATATTAATACATAATATTTACTTAATGCATTTTGCTTTTTTTGAAGAAAATTCAAGGAATATTTTCACTCTTTAAATGAAGCAAAATATGTGTTCATTATTTAGCTGCGTGTGTCTTTTCTTCCCATTGAAAATACTTCATATATTTAGCTAAAAGTCCTTCATTGTTTAATATGTATTGAATAAAACATAAAAAATTTCCTTGAGTGATCAACAGTCTACCATTTTGTTTTTCCTCTGTTGACACAGAGAGAAAGAGAGAGAGAGAGAATGAATATCTCCACAAGCACTGGCATATGTATAGAATACTGGATGTACCAGGCATGCAGATCTTGAAATGCATGAAAGAAGGTTGAGACTCCCATCCACATTCTCATTAGTCCAAAAGCTGTGCAATGGGAACTGTGAAACTCCATATTCATCAGTTAAACTTGCTACTTCTGCTATGGTCATTAGTGCCTCAGGCAAACAGAAGAAATATGCAACTTTAAAAAAAAACAAACCAAACCTCTATCTCCTCTCTCCTTGTATTACTTACTTGATCAAGCCCACAGTTATTTTGCTACAGAGGACTTGTTGGTTTTGCCCCTCTTCACTCCTATAATGTCAATGATGCTGATGCAGCTGCATAATTTGCATAGAAAGTTGTCCAATTCTGTAGTTAGAATACCAATAAGGTGGCCTCTTTCTAAGCATGTTTATTCTCTCTTGATTGACTCTTCACTTGCATGCTTTTCTGCACAATGCATACTTACTTGCATATTCTCAGCCATCTGTCAAACACTTACCACGCCTTAAGGGTGGCCTAGTAATCAAACTGGCACACTATGGAAACATTAGTATGTGGCCCAATTATATAGAACTGTGACCAAAATCATTTCAAAGAAAGTAATTGATACAACTATAGTCTTGGTTGGCTTACATTTGAGTATATTTATTAACATGTAAATCTGCAATCACCAAAATAGAGCCAGCTATATATATATATATGGTAAATGACTTCCAAGTTATAAACAACTATATTTCTCTATCCACTCCAACTGTAGCAGACCAACATGATTTCTAGCCTGCAGAAAGGAATCCACTTTGTCATTCTATTAGTTATGCTTCCCACAGTAAGACTGGCTCATCATAAATTATGGACTTTAATGATGAGAAGAACATTTGGAAATATACTCATGGGAACAAGAGGACAAAATAGTTTAAATTGGAATTGTCCTAGAAAATCTTAAAAATACCTGGGATAGATGGCCACACACTTATAGATCATCTAGCTCAATTTCCATCTGATTTTTTAAACCACTTTACAAAATATTATTCCACAAGAATCATATTGCTGAACTTGACACATATTTGATGAAGATATAACATTATCTCTCAATTCATTCAATAAAAAGGTATTAAGTGCCTTCTGGTGTGCCTTCTGTTTTCCAGGACCTGGGCTGAGAGTTGGTAGTATGAAAGTGAGGAAGGCATGACCAAGTCCTTTCACATTTCATCCCTTCCATTTTTTTTTTTTGGATACTTTAATTATTTAGAAAGTGATTGCAATTATTTAGTCAAAATCCTTTGCTAGAAGATACATTGGTTTTTGGTCTGTCATTTGGGAGTTGTGCAAACAAGACAAAACTCTTTTTTGTCTTGCCAGCACTTTATAGTTGAAAATAGTTATTATGTCACCCCTGAATCTTTTCTTCTACAGGGGTCTCTGTCCCTGGAAAATTAAGATTACCATTCTCTAATTACATTTTGATTTGAAAATGTTTCTTTTCAATGTGTGTTGCTGAGCCAGACATAGTCTACCTTAGGCAAATCTGGACTTAAACACCTTAAACACTTTCAGAAAACACTGAAAAGATCCTGTTGGCTTTAAACTAGAAGTTTGGATTATTAATGGATTTTTGTGGGTATGAAATCACATAAGGAAGACAAGTTGTCTCTTCTTAAACAGCATTCCTATCCCTACATCCTGTCATCTATTGACCAGATAGTATTTTAAATAGCAAGGTAAATTTCTATAGTTAGATTGTTTTCTAGGTCTTATTGTTATCACCCTGGACATACTTTTTGTGTATGATTTATATAACTCATGAATAATAAGATTTTTATACTCAAGTAACAATTAAATCTTCATTTGCAATAGAAACTTTGCTTCAGGGAAAAAGAACATTGCCTAATCACATAAACATGAAATGCAACTCTTCAAAATAAAACAGACATTTTCATAATGTTATGCAATTTTTTAAAGTTAAATAAGCAAGAGAAAAGAAATAATGCTGAATCTGGAAAATAAAAGGGAATGAAGTAAAACTTTGATAGTTTAAGCCTTTGCTCTCAAAAAAGAGCTACATGTTGATTGCTAAAAATAACTTTAGGGCATAATAGACAACTGTAAAAGCAAAGCAAAACTTACTGGTATACTATCAATATCAAGTGATTACTGCTAACAATTTTATGTATGTCCTTCAGGACCTATTCTCTATGTATAGGTACATAATGTAATATAAAACTATAAGCTGCAATCACAATAGATGCATTTAGTAGCCTGTTTTATCATATGATTAATGTAGTATAAATAATAGTCAGATAAAACATTATAAGAACTTTTAACAATTACAGGATTACGTAGAAGTACCACAAAGTTTGAAACTTCCTTCTAATGACAGGTATTTAAGTCCTTCATAGTTTATAGTGAGCAAATATATGCACTCATACTTTTATCCATTGTATGATTATCTACTTTAGATAAACAGAATGAAGTACAAGTGTTGACTTAGAAGGTAATGCATTTAAAAATTCAATATGTCTTGCCAAACTATGCTCTGGAAACAGGAATGCTGTTTGCCCTACTCTTACAAGGGACAGTGTCCTACCATTTTAAATTTTGAGAATCTGATTATTTTATTTTAATTTGAATTTCTTTGAGTACTACAAGGGGTAAAAAGTCTCTGCATAAGTTTATTGTCTATTTATATATCTTCTCTTGTAAACAGGATATGTTAATTTTTCCATTAGGACCTTTTTCTTATCAATTTGTAAGACACTATTATATAAAACATTAATACTATTATACCTTTTCTGAAGTTTGTACTGAAAATTTTATTTTAGAGTTTGGATTTGTAATTTGTCTATAGTGACTTCCTCCCTCAAAATAGAACTTTTAAATTATAATGTAGTAAAAAATATCAGTGACTTGTTATCTTAGAGTATTGACTTACAATAGGCTATAGTCAGATAATTACCAACGTGACCCATTTAAAACAAGTTCTCCATAATTAAAAATGTCTCATGTAAACATATTTCAGTCTTATATCAGCTTTTAATTTCTTATTAATGGTCTTAATAATTGATAACTTAAATATTGATTTAAGTTTTTCAGTCTGTATGTTCAAATAAGATTTTTCAAATGTAGTGTTTTGGAATTATTCAATAAAAATGAAACTTTCCTTCTTTTTACATGAATTGACTTAGTAAAAGTTATCAAATGCTAGTTGAATGTATGTAGTCCTATAAAGATAAAAACATGAGAAACAATAATGTCAGTTACTCTGATCTCACACCAGTATATAATTAGTTCTAGGAGACGTAGATCAATAATTTGAAATCATTTTCTTATAGAGTGTATGATGACAGTGTTCTTGAACAAGGTATTTAATGCTGAGGAAATAAAAAGTAATGTTAGAGGAACTTCCCTTCCTCCCTTTCTCCCATCCTCCTTGCCTTCCTTCTTTTTTTTATCTTCAAGAGTAATGTCCCTCAAATTGAGTTCTGAAGGAATAATAGGTTTAGACAGGCAAAAAACGTTGGTGAGCATTTCTAGAAGTAGGAAGAGCCTCATACCTCCAAGCAGAAGTAAGTAGGAAGGCTATAATTATGAAAAGACCAACCTAGTTCAATCAGAGAATGGGTCACAGAAGAGCTGAGATTGATGCTAGTGGGACAGCAGATGGAAACACTTGAGTGACAGGCTTAAGAGCTGACTTGCCATGTGATCTTTAAATTATGCTCCTGCCATTTATCAATTGTTTTGCTGGAGACAGATTCCTCAAATTTCTCTTTAAAGATTTATATTTAGGGAAGGATGATTATTTTTCTATGCTTTGAAGAGAAAGGACTATAGTGAAGTTTGATAAATTGTACACTGAAGCATCAACTGTTTTCTTTAAATGATAGATTCTAAAGTCAGTTAGTCACACATGCCAGGTAGAGCAGATAGAGTTATTTTAACACAACAACTTCTGATTGATTTTCTTTAGCAACACCCAATGTGAGTAGGTCAAACTACAAATTATGCCCTGTATGATTTTTCCTTCTAGCAGTTTGCTAATAGGATCATCCACAAGAAAAAAGCCTTTTTCAAGATTAAAACCATCATCTGGATAAGTTTATATTATTTTGATAGGTACATCTCAAGGGTAAACTGAAGTGAAAAAAGATATTTTTGTAGATATGCTTCAGTTGCTTTCTTCTTTTCCAAAAGATGATCAGACATGCAATGTTGTTTTTATTGCTTCTTTTCCTTAAAAGGGTGAATGTTTATGTAAGTTTCATATTTTGTTTATTTAGGACACCATAACTTTATAGTTTAAGGAAAGAAAATAAAATTTATGTTTCCATCCAGTGATTTTTTCCCAAAGCTAATGATTTTTAAGTATAGTGTCATTAACACCCCTAATCTGTGTGAATTTCAAAATAAGGGAGCAAAAAAACCCTCAACCCAAAAATCAAAAAACAACAACAAAAAAACATTTTCTTGCTTTTGCTTTAAGAGTGAGTGTTCAGAACATGGAATTATATACAGTTGACATTCACTGACTTGAGAGAAGTCTGAATTTTCAATATTTGCTGACCTTAAGTGGTATTATTTTGGGTTATAAAAGGCAGCCAAAGTCTGACTCTAGGCAAGGTAACCACTTATTGTATATTTATGATTCTTTTAAAATATCTTTCTAGATCTACCATGTTTATAATAATCAGATCCTGGTACAGTACTGCTTGTGAAAACAGGGCACAGGCTGTACAATGCCCAACTCTATTAATCACAGAGGCCATGATGTGAATGATGCCCTCTGGAGTTGTGCAAAGGGGGCCTGCGAGAAAATATCCATGTTATAGAGTAAAATTCTGCACCGTATTAGGCATACTGGCTTAAATATTTAGAAATAAAACTATACCTTTGTATCACATTTTTGAAATTGGGGAAATTATTAAAACAGACTAAATCTTGTGAGATTTTAAATTTCCAAGTGTGATTGTGTTTAAATACATATGTATATCTATTTATATTATACACATATACTATATATATTATATAAAATATAACCTTCAAGAGTACACATGATCCAAGATGTATTGTCACTTTGGTGAAATTAAACTGAATATTTTAAATGTGATACACACACACACACACACACACACACACACACACACACACACAATTCATGATATCAATTTTATTTTCCTGGGGAAATTTTGATAGGTAATACTACAATAACAGATTTTTACTCTATAAATGACTTTTAAGCTAAACCTGATTTGTTCTTAAAATTTAAATATCATAGCAACATGCTTATAAAGTATTGAATTTTATGGATTGAGAAGTCACCTATTTTTTTTTTTCCTGTTAAGCCTTTATCTTTTAAAAATCCAGAAAATGTCTCTCTGACTGATGGTCTGTCTGTCAATATGTTAGTGGTAAGAATGTTTATATACCTGCACTTAATTTACAAAATGTGCCTCAGTAGTTCTCAGGAATGAACTAGGGAACAATTTTTTTCTTGAACAAGTAATACATGAAGACATTCACATTGTAAAAATCTAACATAAATCTGAAATAGACAGAATAAAATGTCCCTTTTCACATCCTATCCAACTCCTACTTCTACTCCATTACCCAAAGGTAAACCATATTAATGGTTACTATAAATTCTTCTAGTTCTTTTACTATCACTTACATATTTATGTATTTTCCTGTTTACCTGCTTTGAAAAATAAATGAAGACACTATTCACATGGTTCTACTTTTATACTTAAATCAAGAATAGTCACTAGGGATATCAATGTAACCATACACAAGAATTTACTATATTCCTTCTAATGACTTCATAGTGTTTTTTTTTTAGTGTGACCAGATTTATTTTATTTAACCATTTACCTTCTGATTTATCTTTCACAATATTTAGCTGTTATAAACCATTGTTTGATGAATATTTAGGATTAATTAGTTTTATTATATAATAAAAATACTATGTCTACAATGACAATTCTTATACTTCAGGACAAAGGATATTCACACTTCAAAAAATTTATAGACTTTGCCAGTTTGCACTTTAAAGTGGCTTTACATTTAACTTCTTACCAGTTTAGTTTCTCATATATTTTCTTACATTCTCACTAAAATAAGGTGTTACTCTTTTTATAATTAGCCAATCTTGTAATTGAAGAATATTTTTTCTTCTATTATTTGCAGTTCTTTGTTAGTCAGCTTTCTGTTATTGTAATAAAATACCTAAGATGATCAACTTAGGAAAAGGAAAGGTTTATTTTGTCTTATAGTTTCATTTTGAAAAATTTTTTCATTTATTATTTTTAGTTTTATATGACAGTAGAATGTATTTTGACATATCGTATAAGACATGGAGTATAACTTCCCATTTCTGTGGTTGTATATGATGTGGAGTTACACTGGTCATGTATTCATATGTGAACACAGGAAGGTTATACCTGATTCATTCTACTGTCTTTCCTATTACCATTCCTCCTCCCTTCCTCCCACTCCTCCCTGTCCAATCTGGTCAACCTCCCCTCCTTCCTAGTGCTGCTCCTGCCTCTTGTGAGTCAGCAACTGAATATCAGAAAGAATAAAATCAACCTTTAGTTTGGGGTTCTTATCTTATTTTGCTTAGTATGATAGTCTCCAGTTCCATTTATTTACTGGCAAATGCTATAATTTCATTATTCTTTATGGCTAAGTAATATTCCATTGTGTATGTATACCACATTTTTTTTTAAAATCCATTCATCAGTGAAGGACACCAAGGTTGGTTCCATAGCTTAGATATTGTGAATTGAGCTGCTGTAAACATTGATGTTGTGTGTCTTTATAGTTTGCTGATTTTAAGTCCTTCTGGTATATATTTGAGGAGTGGGATATCTGGGTCAAATGGTCGTTCCATTCCAAGTTTCCTGAGGAATCTCTATATTGCTTTTCAGAGTGGGTGCACCAATTTACTCTCTGACCAGCAATGTATGATTGTGCCTTTTGCCCCACATCCTTGCCAACATTTATTGTTACTTGTATTCTTGATAATTGACATTCTGACTGGAGTGAGATGGAATCTCAATGTAGTTTTAATTTCCATTTCACTGATTGCTAGTGATGCTGAACATTTTTTCATATATTTGTTGACCATTCATATTTCTTCTATGAAGTGCCTGTTTAGTTCCTTTGCCCATTTATTAACTGGGTTATTTGTTTTTTTGGTGTTAAGTTTTTTGAGTTCTTTATATATCCTAGAGATTAATGCTCTATCTGAGGTACAGGTGGCAAAGATTTTCTCCCATTTTGTAGGCTCTTTTTTCACATTCTTGCTTTTTAAAATTGTTTACAATTATTATTAATTATTATTTTTGCTGTGAGCAGCTTTTTAGTTTGATACCATTTTATTTATTGATTCTTGATTTTACTTCTTGTGCTTTAGGAGTCTTCTTGAGCAATTCTGTTCCTAAGCTAACATGATGGAGATTTGGCTCTACTTTTTCTTCTAGTAGAAGCAGAGTGCCTGGTCTAATACCTAGGTCCTTGATCCACTCTGAGTTGAGTTTTGTGCAGCTGAGAGATAGGGGTCTAATTTCATTTTGTTACACATGGATTTCCAGTTTCCTCAGCACCATTTGTTGAAGAGGCTATCTTTTCTCCAGTGTATGTTTAGGGTGCCTTTGTTTAGTATGAATTAATTTTTATTTATGTGGATTTGTCTCTGTATCTTCTATTCTGTATTGGTCTTCATGTCTGTTGTGGTGCCAATATCATGCCAATTTGTAATTATAGCTCTGTAGTATACTTACAGTTTTAGAGGTTCTAGTCCATGATCAAGTGGCCTCACTGCTTTTGGGCCTTTGGTGAAGAAGCAGCATGTCATGGAGCAAAAGTTTTCACCTCATCACCAGGAAGGAAAAGGGAGAGCTAGGAGGGGGCCAGGACCCAACAATCCCTTCCAAGGGTATGTGCCCATGTCCTGAAGATTTCACCAGTGTTTTCAAGGTTCCATCACTTCACAATAACACCACAGTAGGGACCAATCCTTTAGATACATGGGCCATTAAGGCTGAATATGTTTATATCTGTTTATTGTCTGTGTATTTTCTTCCCCATGTTTCTTTTATGTTGTTTCATTTTTCTTATTTTATCACAGGAACTATTGGTGTATAAAATATTTTTAAGTTTCATATATTGATTTTAAAGTGTTTTCTCCAAGTTGATTTTTTTCTTTTAAAATATTTTTTCTCTTTCTTAATCCCAGTTATGTTTTAAAAGAAGTTTTACCTATGGGATCTCTCATTAAATTTTAAACAAAAAGAGAAGTGATTAATTTCACAATTAAAAATATTTTCCTCCATATGTTTCTCATCTTTCTATAATTTTGTACTTTAAATTTAGCACTTTAAAGTGATTTATCATTCTATTTTCCTCCTTTATTAGTTTAATATTTATCATTTATTCATTGCTTACTGGAGAGATTATAATATGTATCCTTGACTTATTAATTACATATAAATGAGTATTTTTCTAAAATAATACCACAATTTTATACTTTAACTTGTTTGCCTTCCTCTCCATTTTTATGCTATTGTCATTGTGTATTTCAAACTCCACAAAATTTTGCTGTTATATACTCAATATTTATTTAGATCTATCTATTTATCTATCAAGCACACATCCATTTTAGTTTCCCTTCACATACATTAATTTCTCACTCTTTCTTTCTTTTTTTTTTTTTGGTACTGGGGATTGAACTCAGGGGTACTCGACCACTGAGTCACATCCCCAGCCCTATTTTGTGTTTTATGTAGAGACAGGGTCTCAATGAGTTGCTTAGCACCTCGCCATTGCTGAGGCTGGCTTTGAACTTGCAATTCTCCTGTCTCAGCCTCCCCAAGTGCTGGGATTACAGGCTTGAGCCACCGTGCCTGGCTAATTTCTCACACTTTCAATTTGGAATTACCTTGTCTATGCCTCAAGAATAGCTATTATATTTGTTTCAGTGTATTTGCTTATAATAAATTTTCTTTTTTAAAAATTAATTTTTAACTGATACATAAAAATCATACATATATGTTTGGGATGTGATATTTTGATACGTATATACACCATACAGTGTAATGTTTAAATCAGATCACATATATCTATCACATCAAACATTTATCAATTCTTTAGGGTGTAAACCTTCAAAATCTTTTCATCTAGTTTTTTGAAATATGAAGTACATTTTCCTTATCTGCAGTCATCCTATTGTGAAACAGCACACCAGAACTTATTGCTCCCATTAAACTGCAAATTAAATACCCATTGATCAGCTTTTCTCATCCTTTCATTTTTGCTACTGTTCCTAGGGAAACCACCATTTCCCTCTCAACTTCTATGAGGTCAGCCTTTTTTGATACACATATGAATGAGATTATGCAGCACTTGTCTTACTATACCTTCTCTATTTCACTTAATAAAATAATCTAGTTCTATCCATGTTATTGCAAATTACAGGATTTCATATTTGTTTATGGCTGTAGAGTGTTCCATTGTGTACGTGTACTACATTTTCTTTATCCATTAATCAGTAGATAGACACTTCAGTTGTCTCCACTTCTTGGCTATTGTGAATTGTACAATGATCATAGGTGTGCAAATGTCTCCTTGACATTTCACCAATGGAACTGCTGGATCACATGGTAGTTCCAAGCACCTAAATTCCAGAATAACAACATTCGGGAAGACAGAATAGTTGGCACATTCCATCTGGTGCTTCATATAAGGAAAGTTATAATGATAATGGGAATATCTTCTGATTTCCTGTTTATTTCTGATTATGATCATTCCTATTTCTAAGACATAATGAAGACTCTTAAGGTGATTAAGAATCTACAGGAGCACTTTTTATGGCATTTTAGTCTCCTTATGATGTTGCTCTACTTAGGATTCATCTCTAGTAATTACAAATCCGTGATTATATGTAAGGCTGTTTTAAAGTGTCTCTAGGTAGATCATTTCTTGTAGAACTTCCATGCACTGCCATTGAATAACCAATATGGTGTTAACTGAGGGACTACTGTGTCCTGTATTATACTCTAGACTGTCACACATCAAAGAAAAATAGCAAATGATCTTTGCATTTGGGAAGATTATGTTGACTATATCAACCCATGGAAATAATTTGAAAACTATATGATAGTGCATGTTTATGTTCTTATTGGTGTAAAAGCAACCAAAATTCATCAGGAAGAAAGAGACTAATTGAAATATAATCATAGACTGTGATTAGAGAATTTTTATAAACCCTTTGTTTGAGTATGATGTAATTAAGACAAGTTTGCATCAGTGAGGAAGTGAGATTTGAATTAGGTCTTGAAAATTGAGTAGACTAAAAATAATTATGAAATTAGAAGAAATTTAACTGGATTAATTTATTTCACATTTCCTGATTTTATTTGTATGAAGACATACATACTGTATTCAATTTAGCTTTATCAAATAATCCATAAATGCTTAAAGTATATGTGATTAACAATGCTTCTAATGCCAAAAGACAGCTTATTTTCTTAATCCAAAGCTCACTTTATACAATTATTCTTTTTGCAAACTACTACTTGGTTATATTAACATTTGAATAATCTTGACAAGAAGTTGCTTTAAGCAGTTAAAGATCCAGATGCTGATCAGCATGCATTAAGTAATTCAGCTTAATTGGTTCCATCTAGATAAATTACTTACCTCAGTTCCTATCACAATTTCTTCCCTTGTAGAGAAGAACAGAAACTCATATAGCCTGTAGTGTTGAAATAAGCTGAAATACAAAATAAATGTGCAACTATGATAAATTTATTTCAGGTAAAAAAAAGAAAACATATGAGGCATTTATTAAAATACGTTTGTGCTGATCAAACTAAACATATCAAACACTAATATAAAATCAGCCATCTCTTTTATTTCAAAAGAAATTGTCTAGAAATGCTAAGAAAGAAATTTTATTTTTAGAGACATTGACAATATAACACAGAACCTAGAAGAATGTCAGTAAATCAGTCTGGGATGTTTGGATAGGTTTGGGATAAGGGAGTGATTAAGTTCCATCTTAGTAATTTCTAGCTTAAAACCAAATGTACTATGTCTTAATTAATAACACCAAATTTCACATTATTTGCTGTTTTGCTCCAAAACAGAGTCAATTTGCTCTAGTATGAATGGCACTGCATTTTGTAATCTACTTCCATATCAATTACTTCTTCTTACAGTCTCAAACTGTTTCAAGATTAAATTAATCTCCAATAACACCTGAAAAATGATGCAACATGAGCTGAAATCCAGTTAGAAGATGTCCAACATTCCTGGAGAATATTCAGTCACACATCAAAGGGTGGAGTAAATTTAAGACGGATCATTTCCTTTTTTCCTACCTGGAAACTAGGTGATCAGTGTATAAAAACTACAAAGAGCCAAAGAATAAGAGCTCCTGAGAAAAATATTTCTAGTAAATTTAAAGAGCTCAGCAATGTATTATTGAGAGTTAAAAATATACTGAAGTGCTGACTTCTAATATCCTGTTTGTGATAATATTTGAATTTTTCTAATTCTCTTCCTGCTGGTTGGGAAAATTAATAGACTCATATTACAGCAAAATGCCCAAGAACAAAAAATTGTCTTAGTGGTTTCTCTTTCACTCTGGTGCCTTTTGCTATTTAAGAAAATTGATTTTAATATAACTGAGAAATTAACATTTGCAAAATGTAGCTACAGAGCATGTATAATAATGGCTTCTCCTGAATGCTGTAATGGATCAAAGTTTCAATTCATTTGGAATCAATGAAGAAATCCTCAGGCAGCTGGGTCTCTTTGAGTTATATTAGCAGTTGATCTCACTACTATCACAATCCATTAAAAAGTGATAGGTGTGTAGACTCAGTTATAGTTTTTCTTTTTTCTTTTTTTAATGTTGTACGCTTGAATTACTCATCAACATTCACAAAACTAACTTAGCTTTTTGACATCACTTTGATTTGTTGGCTATGAAAATACATTAAGATTAGTGCAGTTTGATAATTCATTGAAGCAAAATAAATTCATGTTCTCCCTCCCTGAAACTGGTAGCCTAGAGAAACCTGTAAGATCAAAAATATTACATGTGGCAGTAAGTGATTTTGAGTAGAACAATTGAAGACCATGTTTTGGAAATAACTTGGCTTCCTCCAAGTGAACAAGAGTAAAATATCTCTTTCTTCATCTTGTGTCACACAAAAAACTTAGTTCATAAATATCCCTTCCTGCAATTTCATAATCTTTTAGTCTTATTCTCCTTATTGCATATAGGAATTAGGTTGTCCATGTCAAGAGGGAAATGAACTTGCAATGAAATGAACTGTATGACTTGGATGCTATAGTCAAAGATGCAGGGACAGGAGCAAGGCAGATCTAGGGTGATATATCCAGGGGAAGGGGCCTAAAGAGCCAGTTTCTTAGGGGAAGCCCAAGTCCCACCTTTTCCCTACCTCACTCTTCAGCTTTATTAAGGAATGGTAAATGGTCATGCAGGAGAACAAATGATACTTTAGTTGTGGGAGTGCATTTTCTCTTTTTGCCTCTAGGCTTCTATATGGTCAAGTTCCTAGAATATTTTATCACACATCTAGCCTTAGTGTTAATTTAAAGGGAGATGGAATAAAAATAGATCAAGATATCTGGCTCCATGCCACGATGTACAATACACTGTTGTGCACAGAGGGGCAGATTGGCTTTCTTATATTGGATGTATGCCTGCATACATTACCTTTCCCTAATTATTCCCGGGGAACAGGTTGAATAAACAATGAAAGAAATATGCTTGGGAGATATGTACACATATATATATATATATCATGTATATATATATATAATATATACATGATATATATAGATACATCTATATATCAAACACACATAGATATGTCTCTATATACCTATGCATATATCACACACATATATAAATGTTTATATTAAAAAGCACTGGCATTTATAGCCATATTTATACTTGTCTATAATATACTATATACACAAATGTATATATTGCACAAATAGATTTGACAATACATACAGTAATGTGGGGGAAAATTTTTGGTATTATTTTTTTCAAATCAGAGACCCATAACAGGATATACTAAGAGCATCCAATGGAATTTAATTTTACTGTCAATTTCCTGTGCTATGAGTCACATTCTACAAATTGGTCTCCCTAAATTAACTAAAACTTTGAGCAGTTGGGTAAAGTTTATATCAGGCTAAACTGAAATGCACATATACTTTTAATAATTGAGTTGCCTTCATATTTGTGAAACTGCCTTATAGTCATCAAAATGAATGTATCATGTGATTTAATTGCCACTAAACTTTATATTTGTGAATCTATGAGGGATACTGAACAGGTGTTGTAAAAAAGCACATTTCCTTTCACCCAACTTAAGTATCAGTTCCAGATATTCTACTAACTGATATTTTATCTTTCTGTAACAAGGATATTTAAAGTACAAATTTCTTTAAATTTATAAATGAAAATTTAACAACATTAAAATTATTACGATCGATTTTTGTTTGACTAATTTCTTAAATATTTTTTTTAAAGAGACATGGGATTAGAAGATTTTGGTATGTGAATTTAGTGAGGCTGGAATTTAAAGGTGAAATAGAAAAGGAGGGACCTCTGCCAAAGTCATTCTATAAAGTCAGTATCACTCTGATACCAAAAGCAGACAAAGACACATCAGGAAAAGAAAAGTTCAGACCAATATCCCTGATGAACATAGATGCAAAAAAATTCTTAATAGAATATTGGCACACCATATACAAAAACACATTAAAAAGGTAGTGCACCATGACTGAGTGGGTTTCATCCCAGGGATGCAAGGTTGGTTCAAGATACAGAAATCAATAAATGTAATTCACCACATAGTCTTAAAGACAAGAATCACATGATTATCTCAATAGGTGCAGAAAAAGCATGTAAAAAAGTACAGCATACATTCATGTTTAAAACACTAGAAAAACTAGGGATAAAATGAAATTAACACCAAAAAAACCCCAACTAACAGGGAAACCCCAATAACAGGAAAAAGAAGTAACAGAAGAAACACAAAAGATAAATAAATACATGAAAAATTGTTCAACATCTCTAGCAATCAAAGAATTGCAAATCAAAACTACACTAAGATTTCATCTCACTCCAGCCAGAATGGCAACAGTCAACATATAAACAACAATAAACACTGATGAGGTTGTGGGAAGAAAGGAACACTTGAACATTGTTGGTGGTAATGAAGGCTAATAGAATCAGTTTGGAAAGCAGTTTGAAGATGTCTCAAAAATTAAAGATGGGACCACATATGACCCAGCTATCCTACCCTTGGGTATTTTTCCCAAAAGTTCTAAAATCTTAGCAATGCCTTCATACAGAGATTTTGATATGTTGTATCATTATTCTCATTTACCTCTATGTATTTTTTAATTTCACTGCTGATTTCTTCAGCTATCCATTGATCATTCAAAATTATATTATTTAGTCTCTAGGTGTTAGAGTAGTTTCTGTTTTTTATTGTTGATTTCTAATTTCATTCCATTATGATCTGATAGAATACAAGGTATTATCTCACATTTTCTGTATTTGCTAAAAGTTGTTTTGTGGCATAAGATATGGGCTATTTTAGAGAAGGATCCATGTGCTGCTAAGAAGAATGTATATTCAGGCATTGGTGGATGAAATATTCTATATACGTCTGTTAAGTCTAAATTATTAATTGTATTTTTAGTTTTATAGCTTCATCATTTAGTTTTGGTTTGGAAGATCTATCCGGTGTTGAGATAGGTATGTTAAAGTCATCCAGAATTATTGTTTTGTGGTCAACTTGGTCCTTGAAATTGAGAAGGGTTTGATATACTGAGAGAGATGATCTATTGTTTGAGGCATAAATGTTTACTATTGTTATTATCTTGGATTCCTAAAGCACAAGAAGGAAAATCAAGAATCAATAAATGGAATAGCATTAGGCCTAAAAGCTTCTTCACAGCAAATGATACAATCAAGAATGTGAAGAGAGAGCCTACAGAATGGGAGAAAATCTTTGCCACTTGCATCTCAGACAGAGCATTAATCTCCAGGAGATATAAAGAACTCAGAAACTTAACATACACACACACACACACACAAACACCCCAAACCAAAAAACAAATACAAAAAACCCCCAAAGAACTCAATCAATTAATGGGCAAAGGAACTGAACAGACACTCCATAGAAGAAGAAATATGAATGGTCACAAAACATATGAAAAAAATGTTCAACATCTCTAGAAATTAGATAAATGCAAATTAAAACTACACTAAGATTCCATCTCACTCCAATCAGAATGGCAATTATCAAGAATACTGGCAATAATAAATGTTAGCGAGGATGTGGGGAAAGGTACACTCATACATTGCTGGTGGAACTGTAAATTGGCAGAACCACTCTGGAAAGCAGTATGAAGATTTCTCAGGAAACTTGGAATGGAACCACCATTTGACCTAGTTATTCCACTCCTTGGTATATACCCAAAAGACTTAAAATCAGCATGCTACAGTGACACAGCCATATCAATGTTCATAGCAGCTCAATTAGCAATAGCTAAACTATGGAACAAACCTAAGTGCCCTTCAATAGATGAATGGATAAAGAAAATGTGGTATATATACACAATAGAATATTACTCAGCCATAAAAAAAAAGACTTTATGACTTTTGCTGGCAAATAGATGGATCTGAATACTATCATGCTAAGTGAAATAAGCGAATCTCCCAAATCCAAAGGTCAAATGTTCTCTCTCATATACAGATGCTAACACAAAACAAGGGGTGGGGAGTGAAGAATAGAAGTTCAGTGGATTAGACAAAGGAGAATGAAGGGAAAGGAGGGGAAATGGTAATAGGAAAGGTAGTAGAACGAATTAGACTTAACTTTCCTATGTTCACATATGAATACACCGCCAAGAATGGGATCCTAATTAGAATAAGTTATACTCCATGTATGAACAATATGTCAAAATACACTCTACTGTTATGTATATCTAAAAAGAACAAATTAAAAATAAGAATAAAATAAAAATTTTCACAATTATACTCAATTTTAAAAAAAGATCTAAAATCAGCATACTATAGTGACACAGCTACATTAATGTTCATAGCAGCACAATTCACAATAGCTAAATCATGGAATCAGTAGAGATGCCTGTTAATAGATGAATAGATTAAGAAATTGTGATACACAAACACATACAATGGAGTTCTACTCAGCCATTAAAAAACTATCCCATTCACAATAGCCTCAAAAAAATAGAAATAAATCTAACAAAAGAAATGAAGGACCTCTGCAATGAAAATTATAGAACACTAAAGAAAGACATTGAAGAAGAACTTAGAAGATGGAAAGACCTCCTATGTTCTTTGATAGGCAGAATTAATATTGTCAAAATGGCCGTACTACAAAATGATACACAGATTTAATGCAATTCCCATCAAATTCTAATAATATTCTTCACAGAAATAGAAAAAGCAGTCATGAAATTCATTTGGAAAAATGAGAGGCCCAGAATAGTCAAAGCAATCCTTAGCAAGAAAAGCAAAGTAGGAGTCATTCCAATACTGGACCTCGAATTATACTACAGAGCTATAGTAACAGACAGTACCGTACTGGCACTAAAACAGGCATGAAGACCAATGGAATATAAAAGAAGACACAGAGACAAGACCACATAAATATAGTAATATCATGCTAGACAAAGATGACAAAAACATAATTTGGAGAAAAGATAGCCTTTTTAATAAATGATGCTGAGAAAACTGGAAATCCATATGTAAAAGTATGAAATGTGACCCCTATCTCTCACCCTGTACAAAAGTCAATTGAAAACGCATCAAAGACCTAGGAATTAGTTAGAAGCCCTGAAAGTGCTAGAAGAAAATGTTGGCTCAACATTCCAACATGTGGTCTCAGGTCTTCCTTAACAAGACCCTTAAAGTGCAAGAAGTAAAATTAAAAATTAATACATCAGATGACATCAAATTAAAAAAAACTTAACACCAAGAAACCCAAAAACCCCAATTAATAAGTGGGCAAAGGAACTAAAGAGACACTTCTCACAAGAAGAAATATGAATGGTCAACAAATATATGAAAAAAATGTTCAATATCTCTAGCAATTAGAGAAAGTCAAATTAAAACTACACTGAGATTTCATCTCTCACTCCACTCAAAATGACAATTATCAAGAATACAAAGTAACAATAAATGTTGATGAATATGTGGGGCAAAAGGTACACTCATACATTGCTGGTGGGACTGCAAATTGGTGCAACCACTCAGAAAACCACCATTGAGCCAGTTATCCCACTTCTCAGTATATATCCAAAGAATTTAAAATCAGCATACTACATTGACAGAGCCATATCAATGTTTATAGCAGCTCAATTCACAACAGCTAAGTTATGGAGCCAAGCTAGATGCACTTCAAAAGATGAATGGATAAAGAAAATGTGATAGCCAGGCATGATAGCGCATGCCTGTAATCCCAGTGGCTGTGAAGGCTGAGGCAGGAGTATTGCAAGTTCAAAGCCAACCTCAGCAACTTAGCAAGACCATGTCTCAATCAAACAAACAACCAACCAAAAATTACAAAACTCACTGGGGATGTGGCCCAGTGGGTAAGCACTCTTGGGTTCAATCTCTGGTACCAAAACAAAGAAAAAAGAAAAAAAGAAAAAAGAAAAGAAAATGCGGTACATATACACAATGGAATATTACTCAGCCATAAAGAAGAATGACTTTATGTCATTTGCTGGTGAATATAATTTGTTCATTTGCTGGTGAATATAATTTGTTCAGTTGGAGACAATCATGCTTAGTGAAATAAGCCAGTTCCCAAAGCTAAAGGTTGGATGATTTCTCTGATATGTATAAGCTAATCCAAAATAACGTGGGTGGGGAAATAAAAAAAGAATAGAAAAAGGATCAGTGGAGCAGACAAAGGGGAATGAAGAGAAGGGAGGAGGGATTGGGTAGGGAAGATAGTGGAATGATTCTGATATAACTTCATATGTACATATATGAATATACCCCAGTGAATCTTAACCATGTACATTCATAAGACACTAATTTAAAACAAAATTATAAGTAAATAGCAGAAAGATCAGAAGAGTACAGGAAAAGGAACAGGGAGTGGGAGGAAGGGAAGAGAAGGCGAAGTAATGGAGACTGAATTAGAACAAATTATATTCCATGATTTTATAATTATTTCAAAATAAATTCTATTGTCATGTACAACTAAAAAGAACCAATAAAAGTTGTTTTAAAAAGGTGCCTAACACTGACATTCCCTTCTAACATAACCATTTTCTGAAAGAAAATGTTAAAAAATATGTTGATGAACATCTGCCTTAGAAAGATGAGACAAGAGTGAAAGGAGACTATTCCTGACTGTTCAGAAGGTGTCTTTATGGTGCTTATGTGGGTGTTGCTGCTATAGTTAGCTATTGGTGTTGGTGCCCATTATAAACCTCCTGGGCCCAGAGCTTAGGTATAAAGATGTGTTCTGCAAAAGCAACCTGACATATTCAAATACTCTGTAAAGAAGGATGCCAGTACAGATGTGCAGGGTAGATTTCTCTTGCTTATTGATTCTCAAACCGTGATGGGTGAAACAACATTGAGGCACAGGTTCTTATTCAGTTCTGAATTTCCAGCTCCTTCCCTCCCCACACCCAAAGACCTTGCCTTATTCTAATTGATGTGAGAACTACTGTGGCTTCTGTGAGAGTCACTCATTAGGAGATACGTTTTTATATTAAGAAATCATATTATATCAAATGCTATTATATAAAAAGCATATCATATGCCATTATTAACTCATGCCAGAAGTCAGTATACAAACTTTATCATATTAAACACACTAATATTTATAAAACTTCCAGACTACAACCAGGATCTTTGCCAAGCAAATCATGAGCATGTCTAGAATATCATTTGGCACTCTTTGCTTTAGAATTTTAATTTTTAAAATTGGAAAACACTGGAGTATATAACATAAGAAGAACAAGGATATTATGCAGAAACTTTTAGTCAAGCGAAAGAAAGAATTTTACCTACTCTTGTTTGAATATTTGCAATATCAAAATGTCCCTTTGGAGAGATGCCAGACTCTAATGCAGACTCTGTGACAGACTATAACACAATACAGATTTCTTATTCACCAATGAAGAATCACTGTGATAAAAACATACTTTCTCTCTATCCACTGCTGTTTTCCAAGTAGAAAGAGAGACAATAATGAGTTTAGTTGGTCAATAGTACAAAATATTTTACAGTATACACTAAATAAGTCTCTTCCATTTCTAAAATAAAATATTTAAAGTAAATATTTAAATGGAAGTGAATATTGCTCTTTAAAATGTAAACTAGTACTTGGAAAGGTCAACTATCTAAAAAATATATTTTAATTAAATCTGATTAATCAGAAAGAATGATCTTATTAATAGAGTGGTACTAAAGATGCAGAGAAAAAAGGAATTTCTTAGGTACTTTATTATAGTCCTAGGTAAAATTACATTTACTAAACACAAATAATTTTAAAGAATGCAATGTTAGCCAAAAAGTTTAATGTCCTTATTTATTAGATAAAAGACTTAAATATTATTTGTGTGTTGGTTTGATTAATTACTGCATAGATTCTGTAAATATCTGATTTTTCATGATTTAAAGGCTTTACCTTTTACTGTTATGTATTATTTTTATTTTATTTATTGGTTTATATTAGTTATATACAACATTAGGATTCATTTTGACATAATTATAAATGAATGGAATATAATTTGCTCCAATTAAGATCCCTGTACTTACCCTTACTCTCTCCTTCCCTCTTCCTTTTCCACCACTTTATCTTTCTATTTATTTACTTTTGTTTGTAAAATCAGTGTCTTATTGGTATATATAATGGTGAGATTCACTGTAGTACAATCACGTATGTACATTGGAAAGTTAGGTCAGATTCATTCACTAAATATCTGATTTTAAAATTCAATTTTTAAATAGACAATTTCTAGAAGACATGGGAAGAAAAATAATGCTACTGAAAATAAAACCATACCTGATTTTTAAGTAATCAATGATAGCATTGGCTTGCTCTATAGTAAAGACATTCTGTTCCTCATTTTTTTGTGATTGGGTTGGTCCTATTTCAGCCATAACTTCCCCAAGCCACTTTATGCTGTCTTCTAGGGACATATGTAGGGCTGAAATAAAATCCAGGGAAATCTTAAGCATTATTTTGATAGATGTTTTAAGAGCAAAATAATCCAAATGTCATAAATATGCCTAAATTCACTTTGTTTTTGTGAGAGTGAATAATGAAACTCCTGTTGTTTCTTCATAATAAATTAACTAAATTTTGTGGTAAAAGAATAGCAACTGACATACTCAACAATTGTAAATTACTGTAATTCTACCCAATTGTCTGAAGAGCTTTGTTTCTTATGTTTCCATTTTAAGATCAACAGAATCAAAATGTATATAAAGATTACTTTAAAACACAATGGAGATTTTTTAAAATGATCTTAGAATAAAGTATACATAAAAATTACAAAAAAGTTGGTTGACTTGGATGATGAGGAAGACCCAGATGGTAGATGGGGTTGCTTTACTCAGAGCTGGAAATGTAAATGGCTGGAGTCTACACTAACACTGGATTTTAGCAGATAGTTACCATGGGAGAAATTGGGCTTGAAGAATTTTCAGTAGAAGCCAGGAATATGGACTTTTACATGAAACATCAAAATATCTTTTCCTTTTCCACAAACTTAGGACTCATTTTAGCTCTTCCTCAAATGTATGCCCACTGAGGTTGGGTATCAGAATAAAATGCAAAAAGAGCAACACAACTTCACCACCAGTAGCTAGCATAAACAGATCAGTCATTCTAGTCTGTTTGGTGAGGAATACAAACAAACAGAAACGAATACCCAAAACCATTTTCTGTGGCATTAGTCCAATTGAAGAAGGAGATAAACGTCAAAAACCTTAGCTTTCAAGAGTCTCTACAATAAAAATATTAGTTTCTATTGTCTTTTTCTTGTTTGGTAATATTATGCTCATTTTTTGATACTGGAAGGCAAAATATTTATTTACAATCCACATGAACTCCCCCATTCCCCTGAAGAATGAATTCAGGTAACTGGAGGGTCCAGAGGGGCCTTTGCTGAGACTAGCGGGTGTATGGACATAAAGTCCAGGTAGCTGGAGGTGAACAGTTGAAAGGCTCTAGAGAAATTCAGGCTGGGTTGGCTGTTTAGGGGAGGTAAATATCAGTGTGTGTGTGGGGGGGGTTCATCTGAATAAGGCATCAGAGAGAACTGTGCTGCTCAATGTGAACCCTGCCAACCAGTTTGGTCTCTCGCATGACATCACCAGTAAATGTTCCATGCAATGAAACAGAATTTTGGAGGAATAGAGATGGAGATGTTATAAATGAGTTGTGAGAATATCTGTTGATCTGGGGACCCAGCCACTTTTGATTTACACAGTTACTCTTTCTAAGATGTATATACTATATATTCCAAATACCAAAATTACTAATAAAATAACAATTTAAAAATTTTAGAAATGTAATATGAGTACTAGCTTGTAATTTGTATTCTCTCCTACTTACAGGAATTAGAAACAAGCATAAAACTATATAATAATTAAAATTTTGTTTAATGAATCATAATTGGTTCATTTCTCAGAGTGTCCCTCCACATCCTTTTATGGATGTCAAATATACTGAATTATTGCTGAATAACTAGGCTTTCCAATACACTCTAAATGGAATTCAACTCAATTCTAATTTCTCATTCTATGATAAACTGGAGAATATGAATATGATAAATGGAGAATATGAATCATTTTATTAATAAAATTGTATTAATTAGAGATGTAGAAAAAAAGGAATTCTTGAATAAATTATTATAATTCTAGATGAAATTGTACTTATTAAATACAAAAATACATTTTTAAGACTATTCTCTCATGCTGAAAAATAACTGACTCTTTAAAACTGTTTTTCTGTCTAATGTCTTTCTATAGATAATTGCTTTAAAATTGAGGAAGTTATCATTTCACTTATCTAACTGAAATATTTGCTCTTTTAAAAATCATATTCAGTGATATGATTAAAATATGAAAGATTAAACTAAATAGTAAGGCTGATAGAAATAAAATTTATTCTTAAAAATCTAGGGCAATGAAAGAATACACTAGACTTCTAATTAATTGGAAAAACTTAGGATGGTACCTCATAGCTAATATTAGCTAGGTGACCTGAGTCTCATTTTCTTTATCTGTGAAATGAGAATAGTACCTATTTTCATAATTATAGTGCTGTTGTGAGGGTCAAATAAGAAATGCATATCAAACTCTTGGCAAACTTAAAAGATGCATATTCTAGCATATTACACGGTATGGTGCTTTCTAGAATTCGGCCCAAACCCAGGCACATCTGATACAGTAGACAGAAAGATGGGATCTCATTTGTGGAGGTTGACTTTATGTGATCTTAGAGAGTTCTTCAACCCCTTGGAACTTTACTTGTTTTTCTCAAAGGTTCTGTGTAAATTAAATAAGATATTATTTCTAAAGCTATTGGTACTATGTCTGGCACAAATTAATTCTGCAAGATGCTATTTGTTATTATTTACATTTGGGGGAAAACAATTCAGCATCACAGGAATTAGAAAGGATCGCATAATCACTTACTAGTAATCATGTTATACACCAGTTAGTTAATCTCTGCCTCTGGACCTGGATAGAGGCCAGATATCTAGTCAATAAACTCTATAGTTTGTCTTTGGTTAGACTCAAGAAAAACTAGACTTCTAAATGTGTGCAATTGTTCCTCAGGATCCAAGAGGATTGGTTCTGAGACCCCCTAAGGATACCAAGATTTGCAGATGTTCAAATCCCTTAAATAAAATGGTGTAGTATTTGTACAGAATCTACACACGCATTCTTCTGTATACTTTAAATCATCTCTAGATTACATATAATTCCCTATACAATATAAATTCTAATAAAATTGTTGTTATACTGTATTGTTTAGGGGATGATGACTGGGAGAAAAAGTCTGAGCCAGGCGTGATGGCACATGCCTGTAATCCCTCCCAGTGCCTCAGGAGACTGAGGCAGGAGAATTGCAAGTTCAAAGCCAGTCTCAGCAAGTTAACAAGACACCTAACTAAGCAACTGAATGAGACCCTGTCTCAAAATAAACATTAAAAAGAGCTGGGTATGGCTCATTGGTAAAGCACCCCTGAGTTCAATCTACAGTACCAAAAAAAAAGAAAGTCTGAATATGTTCGGTATGTGCACAATTTTTTTTCCCCAAATGTTTTCTATCTACAGTTGGCTGAATCCCCAAGGGCTAACTCTACAAATCTGGTGTTCCACATAATTTTTTTGGGTTGATCCCATTTGATTCTAGGTGGTTTGTCTGCAGAATGCCTTGTAAATATGCAGTACAAATTTGAGGCAAAGATCAGATGAAAAACTGAGTTAAGCTAAACACTAGTTCTATAGGGGATGGAGCACAGGACAATAGCCATTCTGGACTGCGTGTTCTCTAGCGCTTTCACAGGAAGCTGTGAGCGACTGGGAGTGAAAAGCATGTGCACAGAACTCTACCACCACTTAGTTTAAATGCAGGCATACTTGACCTCTTAATCTGTAAGCATATTGAAATTACATTCTTTACTGATTATGTCTTTATTAACATCCATGAGTTTCTCATGGTTTATAAATAGTTGGATGAGTCCAGCTCAAATTTTAGGAATTCATTTTTTAACTGATAACAATGAAGTTTCTCCTTTTAATTATAAGGTGAGGAAAAAATCTGAGATGCAGACACCTTTTCAAATTGAGAATCTGAGATTCATAAAAATATTTCCTCTTCTTTCTTCTCTAATTCATTAATACTCTGCTTTGAGATTCAAAGATTTGGACTGCCATGTCATATATTATTTTAAAACTGAATTCAAAAATTTTTATAGGTCATATATTCATGTTTCAAGATATAAACATGGAGATAATATTGAGAAAATACTTCCTTCAACATTTGTTGTCTAAATGCCCAGTTTCTACTATCTTTCTCAACAGGCAATTTTAATTATGAGCTTTTTTAGTATCTTCTGTATTTTTCTGCATTTCTTTGTGTATATACAAAAACATCTAAATTCTTATTTTATGTCTTTTATAAACAAAAGCACACAATTCTTCACTTAATGATATGTGGGCTTCTACACAATACACAGAAAGCTTCCCCATTCCCTTTTTTTTGGGAATATGCCTACTGATATTAGGGAAATATTGAAAACTTTTAATTCCAGAGAGTTTTAGATATACAAAAAGTTACAAGAATATCACAGAGAAGCTGAGTGTCGTGGCATATGCCTGTAATCCCATTGACTCAGGAGTCTAAGGTAGGAGGATCACAAGTTCCAGGCCAGCCTCAGCAACTCGCCAGACCCTATCTCAAAATTCAAATTAAAAAATGGGCTGGAAATGTGGTTCAGTGGTTAAGCATCCCCGAGTTCAAAAAAATTATATATATATATGCATATATATTTGGAGGGTGATGGCATTGACAAGACTTAAGTGAAATTAGCGTATCTTTGCAAAATTGTTTATTAAGAGAATGTTAGTCTTGTTAAACATTATTTGAGGATTAACAACTCAATAAACATATGAGCCATATATTGTTTATTAAGAGAATGTTAGTCTTATTAAGCATTATTAGGGGATTAACAATTCAATAAACATATTAGCCATATCTTTGTTAAAACCAGAGTGGGGGAAAATATGATTTTCATTAAAGAAATTACGGTAAAATCAGCAACTTTTGCTTAAGAACATTAATTCAGATGGTAGGCTAAATTCTTCTTTTCTTGAACAAGAGAAAAAGAATGTACTTACTTCTAAGATTATGAAGCAACATATTCAGTAAAGTCATAAATCTTGAATATTGGGTAATAGAAAAGTCCATGCCTTTAGCCCATAAAAATCCAGACACATAATAATCTAGTAGAATGCCTTCCTTTAAACAAGTTTGAAGATGTCTGAAATTCAAAAACATGGCCATTTTTCTGTAACAAAAGAAAAATCCAGATACTATATCAGATTAACTACTGAACAGTTCCTTTTTGAAAACAAATATTTTTATTGAATGAAAATTCTGTAAAGCTTGGGGCTGGGGTTGTGGCTCAGTGGTAGAGCGCTTGCCTTGCATGCGTGAGGCACTGGGTTCGATTCTCAGCACCACATATAAATAAATGAATAAAATAAAGGTCCATCAACATCTAAAAAATATTTTTAAAAAATTCTGTAAAGCTCATAATCTAAAAATATTCAGTTATATAATAATCCATAAGATCAAACAATATTCAAAACAGAACACTGTATTTTGTAGCCTTTTCTTCTTTATTTTCTAATTCTACTCTCCCTACTTTTCCTTCTTCTGTCTTTGATGTCTAGAACTTTTTTTCCCTCTGAAATTCAGTCTTTATTCTATTCACAATTAAGTTTCTTAAAATGTTCTGGAACTAGAGTTCCAGAATACTCTATTTTATAATAGAGTATTTTTTGCTATATTTTCCTTTAAAAAATTCTAGTAAGGTATGTTTTATTAATTTTATTCACAGCTACAATTTTCACTTCATTTTTTTCAAATACATTTCCTTTTCCGTTTTGTATATTTTTTTCATTACTGTCTTCTCTGTCCATTAGCATGTATCAGCAGTGTTATTTCTTCCATGGCTATACAAATTTACCTTAAATTCAGCAGGATTTTTCCTTTTCTACGTTTTACAAATATGATTTATTAGCCTTTCATTTCTCATTATTTCTTCCTTAAATTTTTATGTTTTATGCTCTTGCTGTGATTGCTTCATAAGTTTTAAAAATTAACTATGAAATATTTGATCAAATTTTTTCCTACTCATGCCTGTATCTTTCTGGTCTGATGTATCTTCTTTATCTGCTATTTCTTTTTTCTATAGTTTCCTGTATTTTTCCCTTGTTTTATCTGTCTTTGCATTCATTACTTATCTTTGAATTAAGTCAGTTTTTGTCCATGGATAGCTACATTTGGGAAATACAGTGGAGGTGGAGACTTGTCCATATTATTAACTAGTCGGCCTTTGCTGTTTGAATAACTTTCTGCCAATTATTCTAGTATTTACTTTTCATTTTAATTAGTAGGGGAAAGAATGAAACAGCCTGGATAGGTTCTCATTATCATCAAATAAACAGGCTACTTCCTGTGATTCAGAAAGTGTCTGCTCCAAGCCTGAACATCCTGGTCCTGCTACTAAATAAGGGCTCTTGGAATGGCACCTTAAGGTTTTATCCCTTGGGGAGAATAAATATATTTTTAAGCACATTCTAAGGTGTACAATTATGTGTATCTTCCTTATATTTTCTGCACTTCTGGTTGTTTGCTAATGATTGTAGCAATCATCTTCATATTTTGTAGTTTGGTCTTTCAGCATTCTCTTTGTTTTGACAAACATAGAACTGGTATTTACTTGTGGTTATTTTTTGTTTGTTTGTTTTGGTACTGGAGATTGAACTCAGAGGCACTCGACCACTGAGTCACATCCCCAGCCCTATTTTGTGTTTTATGTAGAGACAGGGTCTCACTGAGTTGCTTAGCGTCTCGCCCTTGCTGAGGCTGGCTTTGAACTCATGATTCTCCTGTCTCATCCTCACTAAGTGCTGGAATTACAGGCTTGTGCCACAGCGCCTGGCTTCCTTGTGGTTTTTATGTGACTTAGGGGTGGGGCGGGGGAGCATATGTGTGACAGCTTTACAATGCCATCTTAAAAAAAGGAAGTCCTTATTATTCATAATGTTAACATAAACTATATAATCAGAGTAATAAATACAACAGGATTGAACAAGTTTGGAAACAAAGCTTACATTGATATGTGTTTAATTAATTCTCCAATATCCATTTCATATTCAGTGTTATCAGGGTAAACCTCAAAACAAAAAGTGAGTTCTGATTATTCTAATCAATCATTGTAATTTCACCTCCTTTCCTGTAATGCCATGTAATGCTATTCAGTATATGAAATTTCTCTATAATTATTTTTCTGTGGTGGGCACTTTAGATTATTTTATTAATTCATAACTAGGATGTGATTCATTTTCTTCTGTTGAACAAAAATTTCAAAAGGCTAAATATATATGGGAGCTTGGTCTATGAGAGAGTATTTCAATTCAATGAGGGAAGTATGGACTTAATGGTGCTAGGAAACTGTCTACTATATGAAAAATAAAATACCCTCTACCTTATACATTAAAATAAAGTCCAGGTAGATTAAAGATTTAAATGCTAATAGCAAATAGTAAAGACCTTTAATAGAAAAATATATTTCTGATATTTGAGAAGGTTAAATTTCTTAACCTGATCCCAAAAATCATAAAGAAGACAACTAATACATTTTATTCTGGAATCACATTCTTTTGACTCCCTAAATTCTAGTGACTCGTCAACTCCACTGATTTCTGCTGCCTGACATGATTAAGGAAAAGTCTGAGATTGTTCATTTATTTTCCTGTGTGTGACTTTAACCCACAAATAAGGCCATACATGTAGTTCTACTCTGTTAAAATATTAAAATTGAAGTATTTATGAAGTTTGAATTATTTTCTGATTCATTATGTCAGGTGTATATTCTAATACCATCTAATTGCTTTAATCTACATTTTTGTGTTTTCTTAAGTCTGTGTTCCATTATTAATACTGACTTGATTTTCAACAAGGTAAGCTCTGTATTGGTTTTATTCTTTATATGTAGTTCCCAGCTTTAGTTCTAAAATTTTCTGATTTATATATTTTATCATTTCTTCTTCATTCACTTGTTTTGTGAAATTGATGTCCTTTCTAATCATTGGTTTTTGCCTAAGTTTCTGCTACTAGTAGTTACTTTTCCTTCTCAGTTTCTATTCATCTGCCATCTGCATACTAAGTTTTGTTAATAAAATATTTGGCCTGAATATTTGCATGTTTTTTGACTTCTATTTTTATTTTTCAATGTTTGTGTTTGATGAAGACAATTACTTTTTAAAATTATTTTGGTGAAATCTTTTTGACCTCCTTCTACCCTTTTCCCTTTGAATCTTCCCTGTAACCTGAACCACAGGGCTAATAAGTATTTATCATTTGTCTTGTTTGTTCAGTCATTTCACTTCAAAGCAGAGTGTGCCAGGAAACATTTGGAGCAAGATACTGCTGAAGTTTGGATGCCAAGTTTCCATGCATTTTACTAGCAAATTTGTAAACCTTTTCTCTGGACATAAGGGGAGATGGAATAAGGGAGAGGGGAGAGATGGGCACAGATATAGTGCTAGAGAGTATAAACAAAATAAAGATGTTTAATAGTGTTTTAGAAAGTTTTGCTACAGTGATAGATGATGTACTGTCTACTTTGTGTCACCAAGTATTTCAGTAAAATCATTACTTTATTCTTGCATGTTCTTGAAATTTGGTGTATTTTACTTTTCGAGTATGATGACATGAAGAAATAGTCTTAAGGAAGAACTAAATTGCTCTTGGAGGCCCAGCTACATAAAGGTTATTAAAAGATGTCTCATTGTTTCTTCTGTGTTTATAAAGTTAGTTTTAGTTTGGTCCACATCTTTTTTAGAAAAGGATTTGGTGTGGATATGTAAATAAAGGTAGGGTTACATTAAAATATTTGATAGCAGCTAGGAGATCATAAGAATTATACTCAGACATTTAACAATTTAAAGTATATTTCAAAACTAAATGTTAAATTTGATTGCTGCTTTCATGGAGGCAATTTTTAATTTCCAAAGGTGGGGAAATACACTGATGTGTTTTATAATTAAATTGGCTTATAGCTTTGTATACAGTATGATTTTGGCATACTTCTGACACTTGGTGACAGGATATTCATATTTCCATCATTCTGAAAAACTTGAAATTCCCATTTATAATTATGTTATTTTAAATTGAAAGTAAGTGATTGATTGCACATATTTCAGGATTACTGTACAAAAATCATATAAAGACCCCTAAAATAAATTAAAAAGAAATTACTCCTAATAACACTGATGTCATTTATTCCAAGATGATGTCCTAAAATTTTAGATTGCTTCAGGTAATTTGTATATTAATGAGGCAGTCTAAAAAGTCAACCTACTATTGAACCCATCTGTTTTTATATTGCTAATTTCTGCATTACCTACTGGATCATTTACTTTTCCTGGACCTCACCACCTAGAGATTAAAAATACTTTTAAAATTTAGGTATTTAACAAAAAATGAGTCAATATTGAAGAAATTAGTCACATAAAGTACAACACAACTCGCGATGTGGTACAAATAAATAGTAAACAAATAAACATCTGTTACTATATTTTATTACTTTTGCCTAGTAATAGACACATATTGTTTCGCACTGCACTGTTTAATAGCATTTTTGGTTACCTGGAAGTGGAAAATGATATTGTACATGGGAACACAATCAGTGGCATCAACACAATGAATACACTTTTACAATTTTTACACTAAGATATGAATTCCAATGAACATTGATTTCTATAAAAATGGTAAAATGGTCATGAGAGACTTTTTAAAAATCTGTGTGAATTTTAGTTCACTGATTATAAGCAGCATGGCTGAATCACAGGTCACACTTTCTAGAAGTCTGTGAGGGTGGGCTGGGGTGAACAGTGTCATGGGAAAAGGCCTGCCACTGCTATTCTCCTGCTCTCCATAAGCCTTCTCAGATTTATCTGCCAGCCAGTACATCTGTCATGTCTCCTTATTAATAGTAAATTGCTCTACTCTATATATTCATATGATTTACCAATGATAACCACTGACAGAGACATTGTCTATTTGTCCATATTGTCCACACTACATGCTGCCCTAAGGACTGGCATGCAGAGACTAGAACCAGGACACTGTGGTCCAGCATATCACATCATCCTCACCTTCATATATTATGAACTTTCATTTTAAAGTAAGATAGTTTTTAAAATGAGTGATAACTAAAAATATATTTTAGGAAATTTTGTTTGATATATCTGACTAATGTTCTAAATAAATGATCTACTGTAGAAATAAGTGGCCAAGAGAGTAAGAAGGACATATGCCAGAATTATGGCCTATAGATTTATTATATTTACATTTTTAAGCAATGTGTATATAATCAGAGTAGGTAGCATAGCTTACTTTTTTATAATAATCACAAGGGAATGGCTGATATTCAGAATTTCCAAAATAATAAAATGTATTAACAATTAATATTACAGAAAGCATAACCCTGTGGGTTCTTGTGAATGTTGACCATTCTATGAATGAGATAAAAAAAGTGGAAGATGGCATATACTAGAGACTGCATTTAATAGTAAATCCGTACTCTTGGGTAGTATCAACAAATTGGTTTTCAATGGATTTCTCCCCATAAAAAAGATTGTTGACTAATGCAAAAAGTCAGTTATTTAAAAAATTTTGTGTTCTAGAGTTTGAATATAATTCAGTGCACAATATATCAAATATTTTGAAGAAAATTTATAATATATCATAGTCATTTACATATGAAGAACTAAAACCATTCTATATTTGAGTGTAATATTGAAGTACTTACTCTTGAACTCCATCTACGTTTTCTTTCAGCAAATCAGTGATTTGGGTTGTTGAAAGAAAATCTGAAGACAAAATCTTTTCATGCTCCTGCAATTCAGTATCTTTCTATCAAAAAAATGGAATGAGTTATTTCAGTCTCATGTATTACATATTAAACCTAATAATACCAAAATTTGTTCTTCCTATGGCCTAGTTGCTGTCAGAAAAAAAGTTAAAAACAATGGTCTCTTAGATAATCTGTTTACTTTTCCATTCTTATGTGATGGCATCGCTCTCCTGAAGTCAAGTACCTAGTCAGTCTAGTTTTTGGACAAATGTAAAACTGAGTAATGAGTTAGGATTGAACAAATATTTACTGAATACCTTTGTATTCCTCCTTGAACTTGGGGCTCAAGAGGAAGCAAAGGTAAGAAAGACTTGTTAACTTCAGAAAGTTTAAATCTATTATGAGGAACAAACCAAGACTGATTAAAATAAGAACATGAGTAAAGTAAGCCAATCTCAAAAAACCAAATGCCGAATGTTCTCTCTGATAAGTGGATGCTGATCCATAATGTGGGGGAGAACATGGGAAGAATGGAGGAACTTTGGTCACAAGGGTGGGAATGGGGAGGGGGCATGGGGACAGTAAAGGTGGTGGAATATGATGGACATCATAGCCCTAGCTTCATGTGTGACCGTATTTATGATGTGATTCTACATCATGTACAACCAGAGAAATGAAAAGTTGTGCTCCATCTGTGTACAATGAATCAAAATGTACGCTACTATCATGTATACCTAAGTAGAATAAATAAATAAAATTTAAAAAAAAGAAAAGAACATGATGAGTGAGCTATATATAAATAGGGCAGTCAGTCTAACAGAAGGAATGAGGACAGGGATATGATAAAGAAAGTCCATAGAGGGGAGGTCCAGGAATGAACTGTTGCAAGGGGTATGATGAATCAGCAACAACAAGGTTATGTAGACAGAACAGTTTAGGATGGTTTCTACAAAAGCAAGCAGTTCACAGTGGTACCTAGGGTATACAGGAGATAAGGTGGACTTAGGTGGGCAGTGAGCACTGGGAACGTATTATGGGCAATCATAAATTGAATGAGTCAACAAATATTTAGTGAGTGCTTACTAAAGTTCAAGATATTGTGCAAGGGACCATAAATATTTTAGACCCTGGCTGGTGGAAGAATGACAGGCTGACAAGTTTTTTTCTTAATAATACAGGCAATAGGAAATCCACAGTTTTCAAGCAGTGATAAAATTGTGCCTTAAGGAATGGTAATCTGTAGCAGGATAAAGGAAAAAATCAGAAGCAAAAAAAAAAAAACAACACAGAGTAAGAGTTAAATGGAGAGAGGTCATTAAAAACAGTTTGGAGATGAAGCATTGGGTTGCACTGACCTCCTGGCAGTATAGATTAATATAAAGGAGTGAATGCAGCATATTATAGTATGGAGGATTGAAAGAGGGAAGAAATGGATATTCTGAATTTCTCAAACAGGTGACTTGGAGAAAATGGTGGCGATTTTGGGACTTTCAACAATACATGTGCTGCCTTTGTACGAATGAGACAAAGCTATCCTTTCGAGGGGAAGAGGTGGAAAAGGGCCTTTCCCAAAGCTGGTGCAGCCTGTGCATGAGCACATCACATGTGAATATACTTTCAGTCCTCAACAACATCTCAGCCAAGTGCTTCTGTTCAGCACCTAGCACCTGTGCTCCACCTAGCACCCTAGTTACACCTGTAAAAATAAGCATATTATAAAAAGAGACTCGTTTTAAAAAGGCAAAATGTTAAGTTTAATTTCAGTGGTTAAGTTTAAGGAGAGTATGCATAGCAAGGTAGAAATATTTAGAAGTTAATTAGAAATGTCAGGTCAGAGAGGTCAAGCCTAAAGATGTCTTAGGAGTCAACTGCAAGTGTGAGAATGGGTAAGTGTCCAAATCCAGAGCAGGAAGGGAAGAGCTGTGAATGGGAGATGAAAGGGTAGGCTGTGAAGTAGATGGGAGACAAAGGTGCTGTACAACATCAAGGACTGTGAGATCTGAGGAAAAACAGACCAAATGTTTTTAAATTCACCAGTTATTGAGCCTTTCATGTGAATGTGCTCCAATAAATAAGGGCAGCAAGGAAATGCTTTGCTACAGTTGACCAGATCACATCCCAAATGTTTCTTTTATTCCTTTCCAATAGTAGAAGACTCTCAAAGTTAAGGCTTATTAGCAATGGTTATTGGTTTAGTGTTTGTAATTTAATATTAGGTTATTATATTGTATTTTTATTTTAAAAATTCGTTTAGAAATAAAAATATGCAACATTAGCCATCTTTTTATAATCTAAGGGTGAGCAAATTAACCTTAAACTAGGTCATATGATGAAATTATAAACACATTAAAAAATATTTTATTTTAGTTTAGTTTTGGGCTTGGGGATTGAACTTAGGGATGCTTTATCACTGAACATCCCTAGCCCTTTTTATTTTGAGAAAGGGTCTTGCTTAGTTGTCAAAGCTGGACTTGAACTTGCGATTTCCTGCCTCAGCCTTCCAAGTTGCTGGGATTATAGGCATGCACCAAAACACTGGGCATGAAAAAATAGTTTAGTACGAAAGAAGGCACTTTGCCCCTATTGGGCACTCAGCTACCTGTAAGTTGAATAAAATCACTCCGTTTTTATATAGGATACTATTCTAGTTCCTAATATATGGCTATATATTTGATTAAATATTTTTATTATGTTCATTTTATTAGCAGTAAAATAAAGTTATCCCTGTCAATCCCATTCAATTATAAATTCCTCAGGGATACTCAATTTTTTACTTCTTTTAGAATTCTGCAGATCTTGGCATGTCAACATAGGTTGCTAACAGAATTTCTCTTCATCACAGGATGACAGTGTTAGGTGGTAGAACACAATGAAGGAAAGGATTTAGAGACTCATGATCTCATAATGGTTTGACTACTGATTAATTTTATGTCTTGAGGCAAGTCATTTGAACCTAAATTCCAATACATAATTAAAATCATTTTTATATGTTGTAATACATACAAGATTGCTGCCATTATTAATAATGAATAAAGATATACAAGAAAAGTGAATCACACAGAGATTCAGATCAATTTATTTGATTCAAAAACATCTCTGGATAGGAGAAAAGTAGGCCACCCAAGAGCTTTATGAAAGAGAATACAATCATCTTAACCTTCTGGACAGTAATAATTCTAGCTAAGATGCCGAATATTAGTGCCACATTTTTTACTAAAACTTTCAGGCTTAAAATAATTGTCTTTTAGTAGAGTGTGCCTCAGGGTTTTTTTTCTTTTCTATTAAATTGTATTCTTGGACCTATGTAAACTAGGCCTCTTTTTTGTTTGTTTATATACTGCCTTGTATTAAAAAAAATATTAGGTAGCTAAAAATCTTTGATCTTTCAACACATACATTCTGATTTGTAAGAATTAAAGACATAATAGAAAATTCATAAATAGACTAAAAAATGTGAATATGTAATTGTGGCTTTCTCTGTAAAATTACATCTCCGACTAGGAAAATATGTAAGCTAAATTGCACTGTTAACTCATTTTATTCCACCACCTGGTGGATTTTAGCAGTTATTCCAAGAGCAATAAAATTTTAAGCCTGGCATTACTTACCAGATAATTTTTTCTCTGATTTCTTTTTCCTCTAATGTTACCAAAATATTCCACATTGGTGTGTGTCTGTGTGAATGTATATATCTCATTCTTGTAATTACATTTTAGAATGTAAGCTTTCAGGGCATGTTTGTGTCCAACAGTGGTGGTACTTTACATAAAAAATTCTTAACAAATGCAATTATAAGAATGATAACAGATTTTACTGAATTACTACAGAGGAGCTTTCTAGTCACATAGAACATAGGCCTGTCTACAAATGCCAGATTTTGAAAGGCTTTTTTTAAGTCTAAAATAAATGAACTAAGGAACAGTGTAGTGTTGAGCCATATTAGAGCCTGAGGCAAAAAAAAAAAAATCAGTAATAATGATCCTATCTTTATTTTAAAATTTAATCTATCAAGATTTTTGCATTAATTTTGTTTTTTAAGGTAGTGCATTAAAACATGATTTTTATGAATTACTGAGATTCTAGCATCTCCTTAAACTTTGTGCTCAAAGACAGTAAGTACCTCACTCACCTTGCCATTATTTTGCTATGAAGCTAAGGAACAAATCGTTTTTTAAAAAGAAAATAAATAAATAAAAGAATAAGTAAAATAAAGAACTGGCTCCTTAAAAATCTGAATAAAATAAAATAGGCAAATCTTTGGAACATGTAATTAAATAAAAAAGAAAGAAAATAAATATGTACCACATTCAGTTGAAATACATATGAAAATTCCAAGGAAATCGATTACTTTTCTAGAAAAATTTAAGTTATCAAAATTGACTGGGGTAAGGCAGAAAACTGGACCTCACCAAATGCAAAGTAAACTCGTGTTTTTATATAGTCACCATGCCCAGGTGGTATTATACTTGAATTTCTAAATTATATTAAATTATAATAAGAAACACATAAATCCTGTGTTAGTCTAATAATTTTAGAGTTCATTTTTAAGAAGCAAACAATCAACATATAAAACCTAAACTAGCAAAATGAGATATCATGAACCAAATCACTAATACATTCAGATACAAAATTTGCAACTAAAATATATATTGGAAAATTGAATCCAGCTATGTATTAAAGAATAATAAGCTATTATTGTGACCAAATAAGATTAGGTTCAGAAATAAAAGATGGATCATCATTAATAGCTTGAACATAATTTTATGTCAAATTAAATGATATAAATTTTATGATTATATGAGTAAATGTGAAAAAAGTACTTTGTGGACTCAACAGCAAGACTCAGTAAATAAACAGAAAACAATAGCTAAATATAAAAAAGACTATTTACCAAAATGAACAATAAACATCATATTGAATGGTGAAATGGTAGTCATTCTTATTAAAAATCAAGAGCTGAAAAAGGACTATGGCTATTATCATATAAGCTAATTTAAAAATACTTTATAGAAAACAATATTAAACACAGTAGTAATAAAATATATATTTATATTATAAAAAAGAACTATGGCTAGCAACATTATTGTAATTTTACATACTAGAGAAGTTCTAAAAAATACAGTAAGAAAACTAAATATGTATCTTCAATGTTAGAAATGAGAAAATTAAAAAATCTTCATTGAGGATTATATGATTACATACCTAAGTAAACTGACATTGTATTAATATAGTTTGAGTTAATAGTAATTTTGGTAATATGGTCATATATAACATAAATATATAAAAGCCAATTGCTTTTCTCTACATGAGAAACTAGTTGGAAATAGAAATGGGAAAACTTGATTAAATTATATTTGGTCATCATTAGAAAGGTATAAGGCCTATATAAAGAATTCTAAAACTTTATTAAGTTTAAAGATAAGGATTGATAAAATAAATGTATTGAACACCTTCCTTTGTTATATATGTAATGCAACACCAACTACAATGGGATTCTAGAACTTCACAAGAAAAATTTTGAGTTCATATGGGAGAATACATGCATTTGGAGAAGAATAGTGAGAAAGAAGGACTTTTCCAAATTAGATACTAAAGCTGAATATAAAAATGATATAATATTGATACAAGAATGGACAAACTAGTCAATGGAATAGAAAAAAGAATTTTATATGAAATAAAAATTTGGATCCTTTATTCTTTTCCACTAAGTAGTTTGTCCATTCTTATGCCTGCTCGTGTATTATGTGTAATGTGATAGCAAGTCAGTCTGTTCTCAATGGACATGATTAGATCCAAATTAGATCCCCATTTCAAATACAAAATACATCTATCAAAATTAACTCTAGATCTGTCAAATAATGTACTTTAGTAAAATAAAATTTTAAATATTAGAAAAAGGTTGAGGATTATTCAGGGCCATCTGGGAAGGAGGACAGAGGGAAAGTAAGAGCAGAGCTTTTTAAACAAGACAGTAGACCCAAAGAAGAATAGCAAGAAAAAAAGACAAGCCTAAATGTTTGTCAGTATCTCCATGCTCATGGCCTGTTTTTGCTAGAAGCCCCAAATACTGTTACGTATTACCACTCTATACTAAGATTTTGAAGTACATTAGTACTGTCTTTTTTTTGTATTATCCCATAGCCTACACAGATTGATACATACTATGTGACAATAATATTTTCACTCATATTGAATTACTTATAATTTCATTAAATTTCAATAAATTTTAATGATGTGAAAATTCTAGAAACCTGGTCATTGTGCTGCCCAAGTTGAGCCCCATGATTCTTCTCTAACCTTCAGGGGAGGGGTGGGTTCTGTTTTCTAACATTTGTAAGGAGCACCTAACATAGAAAGAATTGTCTATAGATTCCACTGGATATGTGGATGTTCTCTCAGACAACTGGCATTATCTTTCTGCTCAAGATTATATAGTTATGCCAGGTGGTGCACGCCTGTAATCCCAAAGACTTGGGAAGGACCGCAAGTTCAAAGCCAGCCTCAGCAACTTTTTGAGGCCCTAAACAGCTTAGTGAGGCTCAGTCTCAAAATATAAAAACAGTATGGTAATGTGGCATAGTGGTTAAGTGCCCCTGGGTTCAATCCAAGGTACAAAATACATACACACACACACACAGACACATGCACACACGCACACACACAAACACACACACTCACACACATTCTGATAAATCCCTAAATGAATTGAGTAAATGTCACTGATTTGAAGATGTGGTAACATTTTAAGAGATTTTATTTATTTATTTATTTTATTTATTTATTTTTTTTGGTACTGGAGATTGAACTCAAGGGCACTCCATGCCACATCCCCAGCCCTATTTTGTGTTTTATGTAGAGACAGGGTCTCACTGAGTTGCTTAGCGCCGTGCCGTTGCTGAGGCTGGCTTTGAACTCGCGATTCTCCTGTCTCAGCTTCCCAAAGTGCAGAGATGACAGGCATATGCCACCGTGCCCGGCTACAGAGATATCATTTAGAAGGAATTGAGAAACAATCATCTACATTTTCTTCTGGGTCTCCGATGTGAGTTGAAGCATATTCCTCTTAAGTTTACCACTTACATGATTCTATTTTGCAAATAGTATTTTTGAAGATATTAAGGAAGTCAATTTATGAACAAACTACGATAGCAGGCTGATCACTGAATCCTAAGTTTGTATTTATAAACTCCTTTTATTTATATAGGTCTACACATAGTAAATACTTATTTTCAGATTTTTCACCATTTTTCTCTGTTCTTATGTGTCCATACATTTAAATGCCAAAGTTTAAGATTTAAATTTTAAAGGGAGCCATTTTATCCAATATAACTAAAGAACCTAGAATACTGAATTCAGAAACTTGGCAAATAGAGTCTATGTAATATCACACAAAATTTCCCTGGATTTATGTCTCATGTCCACTTGTTCACAGTATCTCAGAGTAGGTTTTAGTCTATGATAACTGCCTCTCCTGCATATTTCATACTACCCATGATTTTAATAATTTATTGCCCATCTATTATGTGGTTAGGATAATTGGTTACTTTTATTCTAGGTACTGGCTACTACCAATCAATGGGAAACCTCCAACTATTGGAAGTTTATGCTTTATTTCTGATAGATTTGGCAAGAAAAGACATATTTCACTACATCTTGGCTCTGCTGACTAGATGGTCTACTGGCTAAGCCAGTCAATTAAGATAAAGAATTTATTAGAAATGACACCATCAGGGACTAGCTCCCAGGGGATCAACTCTGCAAAGAATCTGATCTAAGAAGAACCTTTCAGTTTCCAACTAAAAAGCTGCAGTCTTGGGAACAGTCTACAAGAGAGTCTTGCCATCTTTTCCATCTAACCTCTGAAACCTACAGTAAGCACAAATGGGCAGCAGGCAGGACTTGTCTCTATAATGAATGACACAGCTGTATGGAGCAACTGTCTCCCCTGTGAACAATAAGAACTCTGCTCTCATTAGAATGGAAAATGGACTTTCCACCACCCAGTGTATTAATGTGTCATCTTAGTAAATGAGCCCACTAAGTGAGTCCAAGTTACAACTTGATGTCCCCAGTTTGTTACCAGCCAAAAGACTGAGCATATCCTGAAATGCATATCATGAGGAATATCTGCTCCTCCACAAAGTTAACAGATAGGCAAGCTGACAGTCCTAAGATAATCATCTAAGGTCTATAACTAATGCATTCATCTGATTCACCCATTAAAAAAAGTGGTTTTTTTTCCCTAAAGCATGACACTTCTTTACATCACAAATGTGTAATCATATATGTATATTAGATATATCATATATATCTATAGCAGATATCTATATATTTGTATATCTGTACATAGGTATATGTACAGATAGATCTATATGAAATAGTTATATATAACTACTATTATATATATGTATGTTTATATGGCACAGATTGTGTGGTTTTGTGTACTTAAGTATAGAGTCAACAGACCATAAATTATCAATCTATTAAGAAAATGGTATTATTTACTTGAATAAGTATGCTTATACTGGCAATTGTTCATTCTCATAAGTCTTTCTGTATGTTTAAATAACACAATTTAATTGGGAAATTTCCTATGCTACTTTTGGAATTCTATTACTTACATTAGAGATCACAAGGGAGTAACTGGCTTAGAAACCAGTTTATCACATTAAAAAGTGCATTTAATGTATGCTAATTTTATTTCAAAAGGCTCATATGAGAGTCTGCATGCCTTAGCGGTCTGCATATAGTATTGGAAGGATACAGATTGGAAACACATGTCTGGGAGCAAGGTGCAAAATTATTGGCTCTCTGCATTTCCTCATTTATAAAATTACAACTGATACTTACCTTCTGCACAAAGAATGTTGTTTAGACTAATAAGGACACTGAGCAAAGTGATGTTAATTAACACATTATTATTCACCTTAGATTTTTGAAAAAAGCTGAAGAATAAAACTCAGTGTGTGGAGATCAAAACATTTTGTGGTAACATCTGACATGGCAGTGTTCTTAGTTAAACATCTCAGGGTATTAAGCCTAAATGAGTAAAGTTACCTAAAAATCCATCCATTACTGAAAGTCGGTGTTAGAGGGGTCTAAAGATAACAAACCTTTATGATACACAAGGAGGCCACTGGGGTCCAAGGAGGTCAAATGATTTCCAAAAGACAAGTTAATGATGAGCAACAAAGACATGGCTGGAAGATGGATTTTCCATCTGCTATTCTTTGTCCTG